>LWCB01007925.1:0-28176 GCA_001630525.1 Coelastrella sp. M60 | reverse complement strand
TGGATTTGGTGGCTGCAGCCCCCGGTGTCATCGCCTGCAACATGGCTCACACCCCCCTGGACACTGACAGCTGTGATGCAGCAGTGTTCAGCCTTGCACTGATGGGCACAGACTATGGGGAGTTTCTCTTAGATGCTGCTAGGGTACTGAAGAAAGGAGGCTGGCTGTGGATTGCCGAGGTGGGTGTCTAGAGATGCTGACTCGGAGGTGCAAACACCTTGCATGTCAGGTCATACACCGGGTTGGTTGAACATTCCAAAAGAGTCCATTTGCCATTGGCTTCAACTTCAAATCATTCTCGCTTGTTCAGCAATGGCTGCAAGTTTCTGAGGTGTATGATGACAGACTGAATAGAGTTTGGCACTTCATGCCAGAGCTCAACAAGTGGACATGGAGTAGTCGTTGCACCTTGATCTGTCCAATATGTGCTGACATCAACGTGTATTGTTGTATCCTTCATCATGCTGGGTGTCTTTCAGGTACGCAGCAGATTTGCTGCTGGCAATGGTTGTGAAGACTTTAGGCCCTTCCTCTCGTGTCTGCGACAGTTAGGGTTTCAGCTAGTGAAGCAGGATGCCAAGAACAAGATGTTTGTTGTCTTCGTGCTGAAGAAGCATCTCCAAGTGGATGCAGCGGCAGCTAGGGGTGTAAAGTGGCCTGCGTTGAAGGCTTGTGTGTACAAGAAGAGGTGACCCCGTAGGAGATTACGGTTTCCTTGCCCAATGAGCCTGTCCTTGGCTCGTCAAATGGGCTAAAGTTGCTGATAGTTCATGTAATTTTCAAACCTGACTCAGCTGCACCGCACAACTAGTCCAGCTAGGCCCCACTGGGGCCAGTATGTCGGACATACTGATTCCACCGCAGAGTGGCACTGATCCCAGGCCTGCTGAGCAGTATTGACCTCTCGAGAGGTCTGAGCTCAGAGCAAGCAGTGCTAAGCAAGTTGACGTGATGGATCCCAGGCCCTGAATCCCTTCTGTAGGCTTTTTGGAACCCGTGGCACTGTTCAACGATTCGGAGACGATTTTAAGCATGTTATGCATGCCTGTGTTGTACAAGGAGGGCTTGCTAGTATCAATAGAATCTTTGTACTGAGATTGAAACCCCAAGCTTGGTATGACACTTAAGCCATGAAGCATTGCTGTGTCAGAGATCTCTAGAGTCTCCACTTATAGATTCGGGTGCGGTTGATCACAATGTTGCTATGGCTGATGGGTGATAAATGCTGTCCCACTGGCCACCGTCTGTTTATCAAAGTTGGCAAGTTACAAGCACAACAACAGCTGAGTGGCTCAGCACCAACTTGGCTGTTGATGCCAATGACTATGGTCGCTACCATACTGGACCTTGTGAATAGCTCTCATCCGACAAAGCCCACTTGCTGCCCCACTCCCCCTAATCAACTGACAGCACCTTCAGCGGTTGACTGTTGATGCTTCTCGGCTAACTGCTGCAACTTGCTGGTCAACGGCTTTGTCAAGAAAGTGGTTGTGGCCGATGCAGCTGCCTGTAACCCTGCGACCTGCTGGGCAGTGAGAACAGCTGCATACTGCTTTACCAGAGCCATCAACATCTGACCAAATGCCGTGCTTTTACTCAAACCTGGTTGCTGTGCAGCGACCTTCACAGCTGCTATCACTTGATCCAACTGTATGTGAACGACTTGGGAGCTGATATCAAGTAGCGCTTTTAGCAGAGTCGCATGTGAGTCTGTCCAGCAGCAGTTGCTGATACCCACTGGGTTGACAAGGGCTGCACTGGTGCTCATAGAGTGCCTTGCTGGTCTCACTGAGGCTGCCTGCAGCAGCAGTTCCAGCAACCTGTGCAGGTACAGACAACATGAACAGTATGCATAGCCGTAACAAATATGCGCGTCCTGACAGCAACACGTTACCAGCAACTTGGTGAAGAAGTACGACTGCGCAATGTGCACAAGGGCTGCATGCTAGTCCTGCATTCTATCCTTGACATGATGCATCAACCTGCTGTGCATGTTTCATGTTGTGCTTTCTGTGTGCTTGCTATGTTTCTTATACATTATGCTGGCTCTGACAGCTGTACAACTTGCAGCGTACTGCATGCAAGCAGGATGCACACGTAGCAAACAAAGAGCAGGGCAAGATGATAGGCACACCCTGCCAAGCTGCTGCTATACAGCAATTGAATTTGCCGCTAACTTACAAACCTTGGTTGCACTTGTGGTACCTCCTTCATGAGCTTCACAAACACCTGGGCTTGCACAGCGATAAGGTCTGGGCTCATAATCAGCGGTTGCAGCACTACAGATACCAGGGAGTCAAGCTGCACCTGAGCTGTTGACACATGGCAGTTTGAAATTGCAGGAGTATATGTCGGTGACAATGTTGACTGTATACTTGCCTATCACGGTTTCAACCATCAAACAAAACCAGTTCATGGCAATGTACAAAGTGTCATAATGTGTGTAAAAGAGTCAAATAACATGTACAAAGACAGAACAGCAGGTGTGCCGTGTATGGGATGCATTTGCGGAATTATGCCAAATGCAGGCTCCATTGCAAACTCAACAGCCATATGAAGTGACATCATCATTGCAGGAGCAAACACACTGAATTGGAGGCATGGACAAACAGTTGAACAGAAAGCGAGGCTGGAGCATGACACCTGCTTGACCACTTTAAAGATCACAAGCAGCCCATTCGCCTCTGAACTTACCTAGACCGGTCAAACAAGCCAGCAGCGCCTGTGGTGCAGCATTCCGCAGCTGCTGCACCCGTGACAGCACAGTAGCAAGCAGCAACCTCTGCCAGCCTTCTTGTGACAGTACACAGCTTTCTGCCCTGCCTGCACTACTCTGTCTAGGGTTTATGCGTGAGCTACCAGACCCTGCTGCAGTTGAGCTCTGCTGTAATAATCTGTTCAAAAGAGCCTGCACAGCATTCATTGACAGCTGTTGCAGCTGCTGTTGCAGGGCTCTGCTGCTGAGGTGTTGTTCATGTACTGACAAACCTTCCTGAAGAAGATCCAGATGTACACAGCTAGAATCACAAGAGGCATCCAACTCCTGCAGGTTGCACACAACACTGATGGGCATGACAGCATCCCGCGCCTGTTTCATGCTGCAGGGGCAGCGCAGTCGAGTACAATGACAGGCGTAGGGGGAGAGCAGCAGACCCAGCCTGCAATTGCCATCCGGCATGTCTGTGGCAGTGTACTCAGCTTCTGCCACCTTCACAACCTCAGAGGGGGTAGCAAGCGCTGTTCGCTGCTGGAGAGGGCAAAGCACAGTTGCTGCACACACCTTCAGCTGGTCGATCAGTTCGTGGACATCAGCTGCATCTTCATCGTGCATGGCAACGTCAACAGATCCTGATGGCTCTGCTTGTTTTGTGGGCAGTTTCAGCCCTGCATCCCAGTCAACCAAGTGCACCAAGTCAGCAAACAGGGTGGTGACACGTCATATGGTATTGCAAGGTAGTGAAAGCTTTTCCGCTTGCATCACCATTGATGTCTGTATGCTGGCAATGAGCCATGAACCATGTGAGCGAAGACTGCTGTGCGAGCAATAACATTGCTTGTCTGTGGTCTTGTGACTCACTTTTGCTTGCTGGTTCATCCTCGTAATGGTCAACGTGAAGGCCCTCAGCGTCAGCAACTGCTGATTTTGAGCCTGCTGCGGCTTCAGGCTGCACTGCTGTGTGTGACTGTGACAATGCTTGCTGCATGGGCATGTCATGTGATCTGCTGGCAGTATCCAGCCACCCAAAGCAGTGGTGATTGCGGCTTGACAACCAACTGGGCAGTGCTTCCTGCTGTAGCTGTGCATGAAGCTGTCTGCATGGCAAACCACCTGCACCCTTGAGTACTGTACACGCCCCACAGGGTGGGTGCAATCTGCTGTAATATGGCATGCGTAACAGAGCATCAAGCATCATGATGCAGAAGCTGGCATGTTGGTACGTGAACTCCAGTGAGCTATGTCTGCCTCTCACCTATCACCCAGCGGAGGGGTAGCAGACAGCTGCTTCAAAGCAAGGCCAGCTAGTTGTTCTATGGTGCGGCTCCAGCAACTGTTACTGCTGTCTGCCATAAGCAGCTGAAGTAACTGAGCAACCATTATATGATGACTGTGATCGTATGCTGAGCATGTCATGTCTTCAAACCCATTCTGCAAGATGCTGCAGAGGCTGAGGACAACAGAATGCTGTTGTGCCAATGGTAGACAAGCGACCCGTGACCGTATGCAGTTGCCATTGGCGATGCGTGGCTCGGATGAGATCGCACGGTCAACTAGGAGTTTGAGCTGCTCTGCAGCAGAGCACCGCTGCGTCGTCAAGGTCATCAGTGATGCTGCTGAGAACAGGCCAATTGCTATGCACGCATGGTATGCCTTGGGGTGTCTGCTGTATGCTCAACACCTCCTGTTCAACTCTCAGGCAACTGGCTGTTGTTTGGTATAGTGCATGGTACAAGAAGAAACGAGCCGAGTGCACAGGGTGCAGGACAAAGGGTGTGACAAGGCAAGTGTTTGAACACGCAAGGTGACAGATACGGGAACATGCTTCCAGACACCTCGCACCTGAAGCAAAACACATTTACTCTTGTCATCTACCATTTAGCCTTGTCTAACAGCCTGTTAGCGGGCATGAAGGCAGCATGCGGTCACCGCAGTGCCACCGTGGCGCCTTTCACAACCGTGAGCAATAGCCGTCACCCAAGGCAATCATCAGTAGCGACTACTCTCCGAACTCAGGACGTCAAGGTTGGACATGTTGGATGCAGCCGCTAAGTTAGTAAGTCATCTACCATACTGCCCGTGACTGAACTTCACCACTGTATATATATAATCAACTTTGAAAGTCAGGTGCATGCACGCGAGAAAGCAAATAACTAGCAATATATCTGCTTGCCTGAATGTATGCATTACCCTTTGCTGTCCCATGTGTAAGCAGCTAGAGAGAGTCCATGTCACCTCGCCGAAATTGGTAGTGGAGCTTTCACAGTGACTGGCCTTGTCAGCCTGGCAGATACGTGGACCACTCAACAGGTACACAAGGAACGTGGAGGCCGTAGAACATGTTGGAACAGGAGTAGTGCATCTCCACTGAACAGCAGCAGAGGTGCCACCAGGGCAAGTGCGATGTTAGATACATACATAACAAGATGGTGTAGATGGCATGTTCAACTGCGACAACTCACAGCATACTGCAATTGCGATGGTAAGCACTTAATGAGTTACAGGACACTCGGTAACACAAATGTACACACTCTGAAGCTAGTAACCGACCATAGACACTACATGCAAATTCCCATGGGAGGGACTGGACCAAATCATTTGATGCTCTGACAACTGGAGCCAGGGGCCTCTAGAATGCAAACAGCAAACAGTCTACATACATTTCACTACCAGACTAACCTTGCTCCATTCTGTACGTGCTTGAGAAGCTGCTGCTGTGCTACAGGTTCGATAGCAACTGCTGCCTATGCCCATCCTGCAAATGCCTTGATCCGTACACCTGACAACTGGACTCCAGCAGATGGCTTGTGCAGTCTCAGTGATTTCACACCAGCTGACCCCCGTGCTTATCATGCCAGCACTCCAAAACAGTATAGCAGCCTAGATCTGGTAACCGACCTCTGCTAACAGCTGCTTGAGCTTGCCGGAACTATAGGCCGCCATCGTATCTGCAAATTTGAGGTGACACCAGATGTCACCACAAGCTATCATTCACATAGAAAGGGCTGGGTAAGCGGAATATGCTGCTTGTAAGCGGCTCACAGGTGTTTCTGTGCTGGATCACAACAGTGGTGGGATCTCAACAGCCAACATGCGCGCGAAGATGTGCATCTTGAACTTACCATCGCAGCCTCCTACATGCTTGCCTCCCACAAACACCTGTGGCACAGTTCTACGGCCGGTCACCTCCTGCAACCCTAATTGGAGGTCATCACCACCCGGTATGACATCCAGCTCGATCACCTTGGCTGGTACTGAAAGCTGATTGAACAAACCTTTGGCCTGCATTGTGAGTGAGGTATAAATGTGAATCTGTCATTGCAATTTCAATTGCTTGACATGCAGGCCAGGATGATGGTGATAAATCAACAAATGCTGCAGAATGTTTGCGTATCAACGCTCTTTTAGACAGAGCTTGTGCACAATAGGTGCCACGGCCTCTGTAGGACGCCATGCAGTCCCACTGAAGGTCGTACAGCACATAGATGTGAGCAACCTGCTAGCTGGAATGCGGCAAGAACACAAAGCAACATTATGGAACCATCTATTGTAGCAGCATGTTGTCGCAATGCTTGTACCGACGTATTCAAGCAGCCACATACCTCACTGCAATAGGGGCAGTACGTCTTGCTGTAGACCACCACTTTGTTACCAGCCACTGTCTGCTTGACGTCGTCAGCCTGCGATGCGTCCATATGGTTATAATCAGACATTCAACCACATCTTTCTGGCAGCAGAACTTGTGGCGTTGGAGTCACGAAAGTAGGTTTGGGAGGTTGCCTAAGCAGCCCACATGCTGCTTGTATGTCGCAGGTCACAGACCCTCTACAGTGTTAGGTTTCACACCTGCGATGCTTTCACAATCACGCTTGCACTCCTACGTGGGCCTGCAGGGAGGTGGGAGAAAGGGTGAGCTCTTGCAGGAAACAAGAGGCTGACCTTGTCAAGAATAAGAGAACATACTGAGAGAACTGATAGGAACGAAAGAACGTTGGCAGAAGCCACGCACACTCCGAGAGGCTTGCTGCATGGCTAGCGTTGATCAATGCACACTGTCTGAGTCTGCTTATGTGTAGTAAAATGCTTTGCTAATTGTCTTTCCCTGCATTAGTGGGCAGTAGCGCTTCGGCTTGCCCCGGAGTTTCTGCTGGTGGTGGGACCTGCGTTCAAACTGCCCCGTCAGCCAGTGCCCTGCACACCAGCCCAACATGAAGATTGCGCTTGATGTACATGATGTTTGCTTCTACTAGCCGTGATTGGCGCGCACTTGCTGCCTGCCTGGAGGTCGACAACAAATAAGCATGAAAGAAGGCAAGGGGTGACACAGAGCACCATGATGATTGAATTTCAACAAAAGATCTCTTAGAATCCGAGTCTCGCAGTGCTGTGTTCTGACTGATAAGTACAAGCCTCGCCAGCTGCTGTGCATCGACACGTCTTTTAGGACAAGACAGGCTACAACAATCTCAGCCTCCTTGTCGAATTCCTGCAAAAATGCAGCCTGGAGGCCGGACGCCCTCTTCTGTGAGCGAAGTGGCACGTGCAGTGTTGTGCAGCCAGTACAACAGCAGTGACCATCATATTGCGTACATACGCTGCAGATACTACGCAAAAGGGCGTCACAAGATGAGCAAAATCGACGCAGAAGCCTACGTCTAAAAGGTGGCAGAAGGGTCAGCTTTGCACCAGATGATGAGCTGGAGACCATGCATCTGTTCAAGACGGTGGGTACTGCCCTGGTGACAACTTCTCTCCTTGTAGTTGCAACGATAACGAGGTGCCACCTCCCTGCATATGCTGGTCATAAGTCGACGAGATGCAGTGTACTCGTTTTGTGGCTGCATGCCAAGATGACAATGTCTTGTCGCTTCTGTAGGACAAGCACTCGCCATTGCCATGTCCAGATGCACAGCCTCTGGCTGAGCTGGTCCAGAACCACAATTATCAGCCTCAGGACAATGTATTGACCAACCTATGGCATCCCGTGAAGCCGTATGCAGCGCCCGAACAGCACTATGAACCAGGCTATGACCAGGTTATGCAAAGCCCTGCTGCTGCAGCACAAAGCCCTGGCCTTACAGGGAGCCTATCCCCTATGTCCATGGAACTCACTAATGACACATTTCAGCAGCCAGGCGGGTTGCATTTTCCAGCTTTGGAGAACGACAGCTTTACTCTTGGAGCTCCCTACAATGGAGCAGCAGGCAGGGATGCAACGCACAACATCACAGACAATGTTCCGGCTCTTTCAACACTTGTTGAAGAAGACGAAGATCAGCTGTATAATGACACGTCCACACATGATGATTCAGCTATGGAGCTAACGGGTAACATTGAAGTAGAGCGTGCAAGTAAGCAACCTGAGTACAGCGCACGTTATAATCCCTGAATCAAGCATGGCGGACTTGACTTGTTAGGGGTGTCTGCTGTAGCAGTTGTGGCAAAGATTCACTAGTAGCAGTGCTTGACTTTATGCCTGCTGCTGTGCCTGCCTGTATCAATGCAACAATCTACAGGCTCACCTGTAAGAGTCTCATTTCAGCAACCAGAAGCAGTTGCAGCCACACCCACACCACCTGACCCATTGCCTGCAAGAGTTACCCGCAGCACTCGGCGCTCTAGCCAGCAAGGGTCAACAGTACCAAGCCCAGCTGCTGGCATGCTTTCGCCAAGAACTCGCAGTGGCCGCAGCAGTAGTGTTGGCAGAACCAATGCTGATGGTAAAGCAGACACTGATAATGATGCAGCGCAGTTGAATCTGTCACCACACCCAGAATCTGCTCTGGCATTGAATGGCCGCCGGGGCTTTGCCCCTAGCCAAGAGCCAACTCCATCTCCTCTCAGGCGCATAACACGTAGCATGACACCAGAGAGGGGTGGTACCCAAGAACTCAGCCCACTTGGAGCACTCACTGGTTTGTCGGGTGATGGCTTGAATGCTGGTGCTGGAGGCAGAAAGTCCAGACGCAGCACACTGAATCGATTTGCTGATCAGCAGAACAAATGGGGCTTTGTTCCTGGAGAGGAGGATACCATGCTGCTTGAGATGAACATGCCAGGTAAGATTCTGCTGTGAGGGCCTTGCCTGCTTAAAATGCGGGCTATTGAGCATGACCCAAGTCACATATGCACCAACCTGTACATGAGCAGTCCATCTGAGTCTTTAGCAGCAGGTAGTGCGAACAGCATATGACTAGTTTGGCTCAACGTGTCCTCAAGCGCACAGCAGCCTAGCCCTTCCGTCTAATTGTTACTGATGGCCCTTGGGTGCAGGTGCCGGCGGGCTTGGTGATGCTACTCTGCATCACGTCTATTCAGAGAATACTGGCACTGGTGACATCACCCGTGCAGTACGTCAGGGACAGCTTGGGCAGCGAGCAGCTGCTGCGCCTTCAGCAGTGCCCCCAGCTGCAGCATTCAAGGGTGGCAGGCGCAGGTCCAGCATTGCCAAGCACAGCTTGGTGACAGAAGTAATCGCTGAGGAGGTTGCCACACCTGCCGAGCCAGCAAGAATCCCAGCGGAGCCTGCAGATGCTGCAGCTCAGAACATCACAGAGGACATGGCCATCAGTCCGGATGGAACAAGGGGTCTCATTGCTCAGCAGCAGGAGCAGGAAACCCCTGGCGATTCTGCTGCTGCAGGGCAGGATCCAGATGGCATGACTACCAACTTGTTGCTGGACGACAGGAGTGTTGGTGGTTGGGGCCATGTGATTGGCGCTGGGGCACCAGAAACCACTGGCAGAGGCAGTGTCGGCAGCAATGTGCCCACTATTCATGGACTGGTAAGCACTGCTTCTGCACCCAGCTTCCCTATGCAGACAACAAACAGTGTTGGAATCGGCGCCTGCAGCGCGCTGTATCTGCTAACTGCTGCCAGCATGCATCTGTGATTCCTTTACTACGCATGCTACACTGCGCTCACTGGTGATATGCGGTATTGGGTATTTTGTGGTCGTAATGGCCAAAGAGGCCATGGCAGTAAGCAGTAAGTACAATGATAATTATGTTGCTAATGCTGCAGAGGTTGGGTCATACTACACAGCTTCTAACAGACTCATTGAACAAGGCTCCTCATCAATCTGGCATGCACCGCCACACTGCAGCAGATGCAGCACCAGTAGCTGCAGCAGCTGCTGGATTTGGAGAGGAGTGCACCACAAAGCTACTGGCGGACTCCACAGCTGCTTCAGGAGTCATGGGTGTCTTCGGTATGCCTCGCACTGGTGGACTTCTGGGCACCATAGCAGGAGGTGCACCAGTTGTTGAGCCTCCAACGTTTGCTGGTAGTGCTGCTGAAGCTCAACAGGAGGATGAAGGATTTGCCAGCCCCGAGTTGCATGGTGACATGATGACATCAGGCAAGAAGAGTAGGGGCAGGATGATGCTGCAGTCTCCTGCTGAACCGCCTGCAGCATCAGTGCCAGCAAATGCACAGGAGGCAGCTATAGATGGGCTGAGCCCAGTGCCAGCAGGACAAGATCAACAGCAGCCGCTAGAGAGGCAAGGCAGTGTACCGCCTCAAGCTGCATCAGCAGTACCAGTCTTTGCCTTTGCTGCTACAAGCCCGGCTGTTGCAGCAGCAGAGCAGCAAGTATCAGAAGGCAGCGAGCCAACCTTGGAGCTGGCAGGTGCAGCATCACAGGTATGGCACTGTGTGGCTAGGGATGAGCCATTTTGAGGATTCTTTGACGCATCTGGCAGCTGACTATCAATTGTGTGGGCGCTGCAAGATGTTCCACATACTTGCAAGCTTCTCTGGGTGTTTGCGCTTCAGCAGTCCGAGCACATTTGCCAGTTGTTGATGACAGCCAACTTATGGCTGTTGTTCTTCTTGCTTCCAAATGCAGGGTGGACACACAAATGCCCTTGAGGACGCCACCTTGGATGAGTTTGCCCTGCCACCTGACCTAGCAGCAGGAGAAGAAAGGCCTGTCACAATGCCATTCTCAGGTAAGGTCCGAATAACGTGATGTTGCAATGCAGAGTCATCTGTCTGGTCACAGTACAGCAACCCTCTGCTGAGAAGCCATGTTTCCAGTATCAATGTGTTACACAGGATTGCAGCGATGGATGGTGATGCAGGAATATGTGTGGTTGAATGAAATATGAAGCTGGATTCCATCATGTGCAGGGGGGACCTTGCTGCTTGTGTCCTTTCAGGTGCTCTATCATCGATTGCCGCCAACGATACCAACCCGCCGGGTTCAGTGTGCAGGACCCCAGGTGGCTCTGTAAGACAAGCACAACCCATTGCTTTCACAGACTTCTGTCAGATTGTGGACATGCAGTTCCTGACTCACATCAGGCGTGGTACCAGCATCAGTGTGATGGACTTCCAGCCATCAACTGTGCCGCAGGATGTTGCGCAAGCGTTGCAGTTGTTGTCTATCACAGGTGCGGGCAGTCACTGCTGACCTGGCCATGGCTTGAAGTGGACAAGAGCGGCTTCTAAGATGCATGCCAGCAGCTGTCCATTGCAACCTACAAGCTGGCTTGAGCCCCCAATGCTGCCACAATCAGCTTTGTAGCTTTGGCCATTTTACCTGAACTGCAAGGTCTTCAACAACTTAGGGAGTATGTGGCTGTATATGCCCTGCCAAACAGGTGATGAGATTGCTGTGCTTGAGGGTGCAATGAGCACACTCCAGACTGAGATGCACAACAAGAGGCGTGAAGCATACGAGTTGGAGGACAGGCTGGGAGTGGAAAACCCGCAAGTCTTTGCAGCTGTGCAGGTAGGATGCAGCAGCCAGACGCAGCTGCCATGACACCAATGCATGAGAGCACCCGGGTAGATGAACAACTGATGCAGCATAGGCTTGCAGAACAGTACTGGTCCCGCTGCTTGGTTTTGTGTTTTGGCAGATGCCTATGCTGTATCGTTTGCTGTCCACAGACTGCCCGGCACACCCAGCTAGAGCAAATCAAGCACTGCTTGGTGCTGCTGAAGAAAGCCTGCAGAGCCGCCACCGCCACCAGCTGGAAGCAGCTGCGCAGCAAGATGGAGAAGGAGTTGGCAGAAAGGTTGGCTGCGCAGCAGAGGGACATGGAAGAGCAGCTGGCCTTTGTGCAAGTAAGGCGACCTCACAAGTAGTTATGTGTGTGTTGGGGATGGTACGTTCAAAGTCTTGTGCCTGCATATGGTGGTTCAACAGTCAGTCCTGGAATGCTCTGTATGGCTGCTACAGAGAAGTAGCACAGCTGTGGACTGGGGCACTCTGATATGCACATGGTGCTTTTTCAAACTGCAGGCCAAACTCCAGAAGGCCCAACAGCAGCGCGACTATGCAAGAAGCTTTCATGCTGATGTTGTGAAAAAGCTGGCAGCTGAAGAGGCAGCGCAACAGGAAGCACAAGCAGCTCGCAGCAGGTTGATGTCTCTGCGCAGCCGCCTTGCTGAAGTGAAGCAGCTGCACGAAGAGAGGAGGGCCAAAGCAAATGATCTACAAGCTCAGCTACAGGCAATAAAGGTGTGTGGGCCTGAGCTCGAAGAAGCTGCGGGGAAAAGTTGGTGATTGTGTCAGATGAGTTGGTTGACATGCCTTTAATTCAATGTTGACAACCTTCCTCCTGTTGTGTTGGAGACCACCACGTATGTCTGGATGGTCACAGCTGTGGTTGAGCCAGGCTGCAGGCACATATTTAGAACATAAGCATGAATAAATGTGCATAAGCAGATGTGCAGGTAATCGAGCATCTCTTGTTGGTGGCTGCTTGATGTTGAAACATCTTCTGCGTCCTTTTCTTGCAGGAGCACTGTGCTGAGGTTGACAAGGAAACCTCTGAACTGTTGGCGCGACGTGATGAGCTCAACTGCATTGTTGCTGCCACACCAAAGCCAGCGCACAGTCAGGAAGCGGGCAGGAAGCTGAAGGCAGCAGAGGACAAGCTGGAGTTGGTGACAACTTTGCAGGTGCGGTCTGGTACTGATCCTGCTGTCTTTCAGCCTCGGTTTACAACAGCGTTGATCCTGATTCTGATCCACTCTTCCTGATGATGCCAATCTGCAGTTTATGGCCTCAATCAGCGTCCAGAGCTCCTGCTTGTTGAAAAAGGATAGGACTGCTAGAACCAACTCAGAAGCAGATCTGCTGTACTTCATGTGTGCAGGGATGGCATCCCACAGCAGTTGGTCCCAGCCAATGGCTTGTCAGCTTCAAGAGTGTGGCAGGCATACGCTTGTCGTTGCCAGAAGCAACAGCATGCGACAGTTTAATCAGCGGCACACTAGAGGTGTTGCCAAGCAGTACGCCAGGAGCTGCTTCTACCTATGGTGTAGTCAGAGAGGTGTTGACTGCAATGGGTGAGTGCAGGATTGGTCAGGTTGCAGCATGCTGTGTGCCCACAAGAAGGCTGATAGCAGGCATCAGATCACGCCCTGTATGTCTTCCTGCATGAAAACTGGTTGCCATGTAGCCCAGCAAGGCAAGCCTTAGGTACAATATGGTGCTGATTACTCAACTATCCTCCTCACACTGAGTGCACAAGAGTGTTTACTACCGCTTGCAATGCAGTTTCTGCCATGCGACCAACTTATGACTTCCAAGTGCCCAAGGCCCTGCTGTCTTCAGCCTTCTCAAGGGCTGAGCTAGCGCTTGGCTCCGCAGTGCAGCTGTCGGAGCAGTGCAGGGAGTTATTCATGTCTCAGCCTCTGCTTGCTGCAGTGGATGTGGTGCATGGTGCAGCAGGGGAGGTGCCAGGATGGCTAGGATTGACATTCATAGAAGCAGCAAAGCAGATCAAAATGAAGATCTTGTTGTGCTTGGATGGTCTGTTGGCACATTCGCATGCAGGTGGGTGCTGCTGCAGTGTGTGCTGCAATCGGGCTGCTGTGAGAATCTTGTTTCTGTTGAATGCATGTGAAGTCTGCTGATGAAGCTAATTTCATGGTGTGCTAAGTACATGTCCTGTAGTGCTGAGCCTTGCCGATCACACTGCTGTAGGTGTTGCCAGCAAAGTGGAGGTGGCTGTGTGTGCAAGCCAGGACGCAGCAACTCTTGTGGAACAACAGCTGAGCAGCAATGTGGCAGCTGTGGTGGCAGAAAGTGGACGTAAAAGCAGCGGCAGCGAGGATATGTTACAGCAAATTTGTTCTGAGGTCACTGGTTACCTTTCAACACTAAAAGCATGAACATAGCACACTTGATGGAAGAATGTTGCGACAACACATGTGAACTTGACATCGACTTCTCTGAATGACAGTTGCATATTACAATACTCTGTGTAACAGCAATGACTTGAAGGACTCTATGGCTGCTGTGCTAATATCGTGCATGGCACTGTGTAATTTCGAATTGATAGCCATGCCATAAGCGCCTCTGTCCTTCGTATCTGTGTAACGACCCATGCCTGTGTTACACTTTCTGTCACGAACTCCATGCCACCAACCCAATGGCAGGTGTCGGTCCTAATAACAAACGCCCGTTCGACAGGGCACTGCAAAGTTGACGCCGTGAAAGTAGCGACCTGGTGGCCCCAGGCTGGGGCTTGTACTGATTGAAATGTACATTGTAGTCTGTTGAGTCGTAGATTCCAATAGCAAAGATTGTGGCGAGTGTCTAGCTGTTCCGGCGTTGAATTCAAGTTCAACGGTTGAACGGTTGTACTGTCACGCGACGTGCCCGCAGCACCCCCTCATGTGCCTGCTAACAAGCCAGGGTCTGCGCCTCACATAACAGTAATTTGTAGGCTTTGCTTAGGAATTCTGCTCTACTGTTTCAGCAGTCTGTGACGGTTCCCCTGGTGTCGCTACACTCTTAAAGAGACAAATCCTGCAGCACTGTGTCTGCATCACTCCGGTAACCCATCATCAATCACTGAACACATATTGATGAACACTCATGTCATGTTGCTGCTATGGATCGGTCTCTTGCTGGCGTCCACAGGCACAGAAGGAATGGAGAGCATAGGTTACGGCGAAATAGAGGTAACATCGCAGGCTCGTGTGGGATGATCACAAAGAGGTACTGTAAAGAAGTATTTCTGGGACCTAGCCCTCTTTCCGGAGTGCCAGCCAGGACTGTATCAGTCATCACCTGCAGCAGTACGGCATGCAAACATGCCAGCCCAACTGCACGCTGCTTGGTGTCTGAAGATACACGGGCCACCGCAGGAACAATGGCGGGGTGAGGTTGTACAGCTATCATGGTCGCCCAGGGCTTTCTTAGCAAAGGGGTTTTTGTCGGATGCTGAGTGCGATCACATAATCAACCTGGTGAGTGGATATGTATGGCACAATGTACACCAACAACAACGGTCGATTGTTATCTAAAGCAAGTGGGTACGCTTTGGAACAATCAATCCATGTAAGAACAAGCAATACGGGTTTGGTTGCAGCATAGGCAACACCATGCAGTTAGGGTGGCAGCAGCAAGTGTTTGTCATTGACACAATTGCTGCAGCGTGCATGAGTACAGCAGCGCCAGAGCAGTTTACCCAACTGAACGTCAGCAACCTGCTTCAAAACCGCTGTGGGCTGCTTTGAGGCTGCCCCAGCTGCCTGCATTCCTTGACGGAACTAGCAAAGTAGATTGCTTAACGGCAGATAGCTGTCTTGCACTGCTTTATTGCTTTTCAACAGCCATGGCAAGTGAGCTTCCGGGCATGCTGCTGCAAAGCAAGTAAACGTGTAAGCCAGTATGCATAAATGCTGCCTGGCAACCTGTTTATTTCTTCCCATTGGTGAGCACTGACTTGCACACCTACTGTCCTTATTCCGTAGGCAAAACCAAACCTAGAGGAGTCCCTGGTTGTTGATTTTGATACTGGGATTTTCACCAAGAGTAAAGTACGAACTAGCTCAGGAGCAGCATTCGGCAGGGGTCATGATGAGGTTACACAAAGAATAGAATCAAGAATCGCTTCAGTGACAATGATCCCAGTAGGTAAGAAAAGCACCCCTTGCTTTGAAAGCTGCTACAGCTGTGGTATGACTTGTTGAAAGGTACCATGACTTGCACCAGCAAGCCAACTGATGACAGGTCGATTCATGGCAGTTGTGTATGGTTCAGTGAATTGGTGTCGTGACCAGCAGTTTGCTGCGGCAGCATATGCCTCGTGCATTTGCACCGCAAGAGGCTCTGTGCATGTGCTGGACGACTTTTCCAGCCCCACCTCTTGATTATGGTATCTCCAGAGACTTCAACACTGAGTCGCTAATTATTCTCTGACAGAGTATACAGTCAAAGTAGCAGCGAAACATGAGAAATGAGATATTGCTGGCAGCAAAGGGACAGTTGCAGGTCCTCATATGAGGCCTTATATGTATTGGTGGTAGCACTCGTGTCATCCTGCTGTTCATTTTGGCTGCAGAGCATCAGGAAGGCTTGCAGGTGTTGCACTATGTGGACGGGCAAAAGTATGAAGTTCACTTTGACACCTTCAATGATGAAGCAAATCAAAGAAGGGAGGTTGGAGGGCAAAGAACTGTTACCATGTTGATGTATTTGAGCACACCTGAAGAGGGAGGTGAAACTGTATTTCCATATGCCGATCGCAAGGTCGCGGGGCCTGGATGGAGTGAATGTGCATTGCAGGGACTCGCAAACAAACCAGTAAAAGGGGATGCCTTGTTCTTCTACAGGTAGGCATCAATTGTTCGGCAACATACATCAGCTTTGTTTCTTGTAATAGGGCAGCTCATCCTTTCGTTCTGCTTAAGATGCTGCCATGTCAAGAACATCAATATACACGGGCAGCAGCTCCACCCGCTGTGCATGCGGTAGCTCCTACACTACATGAATTGTACTGCTTTCCCAGTTCAAACAAAGTTGGCTGTGATGAGATGCTGCAGTATGAAACCCGATGGAACAATTGACGCAGCCAGCCAACACGGCAGCTGTCCTACGCTGAAGGGAGAGAAATGGTCGGCAACAAAGTGGATCCATGTATACCCCTTTGGTGTGCCACCCAAGCCAGTTGACCCCAGCGGCTGTGAAGACCAGAACGATCAGTGCGCTGAATGGGCGTACTTTGATGAATGCAAGAAGAATCCAGGTTATATGTTGGTCAGCTGCAAGAAGAGTTGCAGAGTGCCGTGCAGCCCCCAAAGTAGCGGGAGTGGAGTGCATGCGCAAGAATCTGATGCGCATCACGAAGAGGCTTACGCTGCGGCTTGACGTGATATTTGAATCTACCTTCAGGTGAAAGCAACTATTGTAGGAACAAGTCCGTCTACCTGATGCCGTGAACCAGGGACCGTGGCCGGGCTGCGGCCCGCAGCCTGCGGGCTTGCACGTGCACGTGGCGCATGTGACAAAGGAGCAGTACCGCGTGTCACACCCTCATGCACTCTCTATGTAATTGTCTACTTATCCTGAGGCGATCTATGACCTAGTAAAGATTAGCCCGGTGAAGGAGGAATCTCCGCTAGCAGAAAAGGCATCAACCTTTGAACATTGTCAACATCGCCTTGCTGCCCTGTCAACCGTCGATGTCACCTATTTCATGTTCTGTGGACCTGCAACAGACGCCTTGCTCACAGTTGGATAGCTCGAGATTTTGGGAGACTGTCCTTGTGTTAAGGGGCTGGCGAGGTCCATTCGCTTTTGTTTTTACCCCAATTGCTGCTAGCTGACTACTGCGTACCAGATGGCTCCTTAATTCTCTGCCTGTACAAGAACATCTGCTGGGACTGCTTGTTCACGTGCCCACACGTTGATCACGTTGTTGAGGCGGGCATAATCGATATTGCAACATGCCCCAAAATACTCTCATGGAAGTGGCTCAAGCGGTGCCCTCTGTGCCAGCTGCTTCAGACAGCAGCACACATGGTGCCAGTCTGCACGGGGAGAATGCAGCTAGGCGACAGGCGATCACAGAACTATTGTTTTTTGCGTCTGTGGGTGATTTGGCTAGATGCAAGAAGATATGTAGGACTTGGAGAATCGAGGTGGGTGGAGGTGACATGACCGCTGGGTCTGGCCGCTCTTCCATGTCTCCTATACTGCAACAGGGGCTTTGAATTTGTTGTTTGTTGCAGCCTCAAGAGTCGACATGCTGTGATTACGACAAGAGAACACCGCTGTAAGCAATCTCAGTACTTTACTGGTCTAGTGACACAATCCACAGCAGTGCCCATACCCTGCCTGTGCATGTGCGACAGACAGCTGACGCCAGTACAGCATCAAGCGCAGCTGCTGGGATATAGCACAGCAGGATTGATCTTCCTGAATACAAATGCCAGACTCATGACTCAACGTTCCTGATCGTGTGTTAGCAACCCAACAGCCCCTTCGGCATAGTCGTTGGCATGTTGCGGTCATACGCCAAGCAGTGAATGTTACGATGAATGCGACAAGTAGCTGCAGTCGCAGCATGCTAATGAACATGCTATTTATGTCTATAGGCACCTGGCTGCAGCAGAAGGATGTTACTCAGTAGCAGCTTGGCTTCTAGAAGATTGCAGCGTACAATCCAATCCAGTTGACAGGTTCAAGCGAACACCACTAGAGGTGTGTTGTGTGTATCACACTTGAGCATGGCTGGTCTGCAGTATGTAACTGGTTACAGCTTGATGCGGGTGGCAGAGCAGAATTTTTTGCCAGCACAAGCGAAGCCACAGGGTCAGTGCCAGCAAGCTACAATTGGAGTTGGTTCTGTGCGTTGCAATGCACAATCATCATTCCCTAGCGAGCCCATCCTCAGCTCATCTGATGTATGAAATTTGAACAGTATCTGCATGTACACGCCAGTTATGTAGCTGCCAGGCACAGTGACTGACCAGCCTTGGGACTTGCAGGATGCTGTGCGAGGAGATCATGGAGAAGTCGTGTCGCTGTTGCTGCATCATGGCGGCAAGGTCACGAACAAAGAGGGTCACCTCATTGACCTGGCCGACAGCCAATTGAGTGGTAATGTGCGCATCTTTGGAGAGATCGATCCAGAGTGGGAGGTGGATCCTAAGCAGATCGTGTTCAATGAGAAGGTAGGCACTGGCAACTAATCAGTGCAACGAACCGCCCATCGAGCAGGAGACCTGGTTCAATTTGCAATCAGAGAGCCTGTGGGTTGAGACACAACTTGCACCATCATCAGGGCTACACACGAAGAGTCATATGTGTTGTCTCCATGCCTTGTAGCATCTGGGGCTGGGAGTTTGGGACCTGCTGCACAGTTGCTACATGACTTCACTGTTTGGCAGCTCTCAATGTGGCTGGAACCAGGTGTAGCCACAAGCAACCCTCAGTAGTGTCCTGTGGTAACCACTTAAGCTCTTGCTGAATACCTCAACACTGATGTTCAGGTGGGAGAAGGTGAATTTGGTGTGGTGTACCGGGCTCAATACTTGGGGACTGTGGTTGCTGTCAAAGTGCTGAAAGACACCAACGCAGTAGCTCTAGGAGATTTCAGGTCAGCAGATGTCCCATTGAGAATACATACCCGTCAGCTACCACCCATGATGATGAGCTGATGGGCTTGTAGTGCTTTGTTTCTTATGACAGAGCAGGAGTTTGTGCAGCAGAAGTTCACTCATGGTGGCAGCTAGATCATGATGGGTGCCTTTGCTCAGCTCATAACGGTTATTCATAGACAGGGTGTGCTGTGACTCATGCTGGTTGGGATTGTGTATCAAGAATGCTTGATGTGTATCAGTGAATGTATCAACATGCAGGACGGAGATGAATGTGCTACAGAAGGTGCATCATCCACACACGGTGCAGTTCTTTGGGGCTGTGACAAAGCAGATACCCTACATGATCATCACTGAGTTCATGGGCTGCGGCAGCATGGCAGATATGTTCAGGTTAGTAAGTTGCAGTCAGGTCAACAGAGCCGAACAGAGTGTTTGGCACAGCCTGCATTGTTTTGTCCTGCAGGTACCAACAACAGCAGCTACTCCTGCTTATGCTGCCCTGTGCTGCTACAGGTCATAAAACAACAACTAGCAAGGCACTTTTGTTGAAAGCTCAATTGGATGTGGACTACCTGACTGGGGTATATAATGGCGTGTTTAGCATTGACCATTCATGTGGCCCACTTCAAGGCGTCAGTCGCAGCATTTGGCATCTGTCAATGTAGATATTCGCAATTGCTAAGCTCCCGCTTTGTGGTGTGTGCATGTCGTTCTTGGAATGTTGCAGGTCCAGAGAGTTTCCTTCTTTGCGAAGAGCTGTGCAATTGGCACTGGATTGTGCCCGTGGTATAGCCTACTTGCACAACCATCATCCCCTAAGCATCATACACAGGTATGTAGGGAAAAAGCAGACACAAAGACAGTATTGCTCTAATGATCATTCCTCTGTTATTGTAAGGTTGCTGCATTACTTAAATGTACTGCATCTGAATGCCTAGTCTTACTGCCACTTTTGTCAAATGTAGGCTGTTTTCTTGCAGGATCATGTTATGGTTTTATGCAACTGCTGACCTCTGAAGCATAGCACTTGTGCATGACTAGTAGCAGTCAGTCAATGTGATGGTGTGTCAGATGCAATCTGTCACTGCGCATAGATGTTCTTTTTCTGCGTCTTGAAGAGCATTTGAAATTCACCTTGTGCGATCTCTGCTCACGTGCTTGTTGACAACAGAGACCTGAAACCAGCAAACCTGATGATAGGAGGCGCTCACGTAGAAAACAGCAATCATCGGCACATCCTGCTGCATGAGTTGGGAACCGTGAAGATTGCCGACTTTGGTCTGTCCAAGTCGTTGAAGCTGCTCAAGGCAGAGCCCCCAGAAAACACACCTGACAACAGCAACAAGGGAGTCAATGGGTCAGCAGATGATTCTGCCAGGAGTCCTCAGCAGCAGCAGAAGCTGGCGCAGAGTTACAAGTTGACAGGAGAAACAGGCTCCTACAGGTAGGCTGGCTGTTTAGGGTCTAGGGTCAATCCCATGCTGCCTGCAACAGGCTGCCTGCTGTCATTACTGTTGTATTTTGTCTGCCAGTCTGCAAACAGTGCAGTAGCAGTACGTCAGACAGAATCTCCAGTTGCGTCATCGTCAGTTTCCATGACTTGCAGCGATCAATCTGGTGCAGTGTAGCTGGGCAAGCAGCGATCAACATCCGCTTGCTCAGCTACCATGCACCAGGTTGACTGTAGGTGGATTGTTAAGTGAGCACCTTATAGAGGCGTAGAGCCGTGAAGTGGCAGTAGATTCAGGTGGCTTCAGGCTATAGCACTCTTGGCACAACTGATCTGTGGAGAGCATGTTGCTGGTTTGCACAACGTAACCATTGCACAACGTTACGTAAACTGTGATGACCGTCAGGTACATGGCTCCAGAGGTGTTCAGGCACGAGTTGTACAATCACAAGGTGGACCAGTATGCATTTGCCATGATCTGCTATCAGCTCTTTCAAGGCCTTCCCCCCTTCTACACCCTTGATCCAGTGCAAGCAGCCAGAGCAGCAGCTCAGCATGGGGCTCGACCAGAGTGGACGACACTAAACAGGTGCTTCTTGTTCAGGCGGTGTAAACTATGTCTAACAATGCATATGAAGCTTCAGAACCAGCTTATCAAAAGTGAGTCGCTCTGGGTGCATCTACTGGTGTCTATGATGGTTTGTATTGTCATCACCAAGGTGTGGGTTTGCTGCAGGCACAACCAAAGGGTGCCTGTTGCCCTCAAGGAGCTTGTGTCACGTTGCTGGGATGCTGATTATGACAAGCGGCCAGAGATGGTGGAGGTGATTGAGGAGCTGCAGAAGATACTGCAGGAGCTTCCCCCTGAGCCATCAACTGTGTCGGGCAAAGGAGGTGCAGCTGGTGCTGGTGCTGGCTGCTGCAGTGTACAGTAAGGGTTTGCTGCTGATGTTTTCATGTCAGCACAGCTGTTGCAGTTGACAGACGCCACGACGGCAACAGCAAGGTTGTTGATGATATGTACCTATGTTATGGATTATATGTACTGTGTCGTAATGTACATGGGCCTTTAGTCTGCAGAGCTAGCCGTTGCCCTTAGCCATGACCAGTCTCAGCCCAACATTCGAGCAGTGCTTTTCTACTCTGTTCGTTGAGAAAAGCTTGTGCTTCCCCACTTTTCTGGAAGCAAGCAGTGGGGCAAGCTACTGTCTTGTTTTTTGCTTGGTTGCCAATTGTACATACTTGTTTGCCTTGGCTGAAAGTCTGCAAGTCAGCGTGTCAAGATGTCAGGCATCATTTTGCTGACTGCTTAATGTTTAATGGAGTTATGGGTGTCTGACAATGTCAGTGGTTTGAGTGGTAGCGAGGAGTATGCTTGCTATTTCATAGCAAAGTTTGCTGTTGTGATTTCATTATGTGTAGCACACTTGCTGTGAGTTGTCTTTACACGCCACTGTCAAACTGCCATCACTACCACCAACTGACGTTGCTGTATGCAAGATGGTTGACCCTCTGCCATATGATTCTTGCATGAGCAACAGGCTGTAAGGTGGTTGCCTGGATGTTGTGATTGCTGCATCTCATCTAAGCCCTTGCAGACATGAGCAATGCTTACGACCGTCGTTGACAATGGTTGCATGCACAGCATATGAGTGATGCTTCTTTCCTTAGATGGTGTTCTGCCGCTTGAAACTTTTTGCATGAGGCATCTGTGTTTTTTGTCTCCAGTACTTACAGCCGCCCGCCACTCTTCCTTTTGGTTGCACCAGCTGCCAGTGGTTGGTGCAAGTGTCTGATAACAAGATTCAGTTCTTAGTTGGACCCTTCAAGTTGCTGTTCCTGTATGCCCACTGTAGCAGTCTCCTTGTGCTGATGCTGTGAAAGACGCTGTGTTACACCCCATATGTATCCCTTGTTGGAGTGAGTTGTACCTGCATATCACTGTTGTCTATGTGCTGACTCCTTTACGCTATTCCTTCTGGTTCATCTACTTTAATCATTAAAGTAGATGAACCCAAGGCTTGGGTCAGGTTGCCAACCGTGTATGATGCACGTCCTGAAGACACAGCTAATTAGATGATTCTGCAGGGGCCTATGTCATGTATGTGATTTATTGAAGTTAACTGCCATACTGAGTAGGCGTCCTGCACTGCATCATATCCAGCGAGTACCATTTCAGATGGGTTTCTGACCTCTCCTTGTGAAAAGAAAAAGAAGGTTTGTGATCTATGGTGGATTTGGAGCTGATACAACAGTCGGGCACTGCCCGTTTGCAACATGGTTGCAACCCTTGGCAATTATCAGCCTGACAGTACAGCACTGAGTGCTTCAAGACCAAGTGTGCCTATTCCTGCAATTGGTTGACAATCATGACAAGGTCTGCCTGGCAGTACAGCATTGAGTTTTTACCATCATCAGCATCGTCATCAAGTTCCACAGGTGCAGTTGCGTGACGCCTGCAGCAATCTTAAGGTAACAGATTGTACTACAGCATCAAAGGACGACCCTGATGAGCAAGACTTTCTCTCACAGCATCACATTCGACCCTTATTTTGCCACCTGGTAACTTTCGTTATGTTCAAGTGAGCACTAACCTACGGCATGGCAGCTGCCAGATGCCCATATTGACAAGCTAACACCAACTGCACATTGTTGATAATGTAGCGCACAGTTAGCCCAAAGTGCGATCGCCATTGTCACAATGCACGGTGCTTGATGTGAGCCCGGCTTCAGTGAAGACAAACTCAACAGCCGCCAATGTGTGGGCGATCATCAACCGAAGTTGCTTATCACGGCTTGCAGGCAACAACTGCTTTCACCAGCCACAATTGCAATCAATTCTCCTGAAACATTGCAGTACAAGCTTTACTTCCTTCCTGAATGCTCAGGTTCCTGCAGGCAGCTAGAAGCAAGCCACCTCATGTACTTCATGCTCCGAACAACGAGTCGTTGCTATAGCTGTGTGGTTGTGATTATTAGCTTCACCTTGCACTAAGTGATCGGGCCAGCAGAAGGGATGATGTAGCAACACTGACAGCATATTACAGGCACAAAAGCTGCTTTCACTGCTCCTGATGTATGTAGAGCATAGAGTCCGCCGCTTGATCGACACAACATAGTACTAACACCCACATGCAGTTTCAAGAAGAGTACAATGATCAGTGAGCTGTGTGCACCCTTTACTCAGTCTAGACTGCAAGGTGGTGTATGTGTTTGCTACCACGTCAGGCACAACACCTGGCAGACAGCAAACCCCCTTGTGTAGGCAATAATTCATCTATCCGGTAACGCTGTTATGGAGCCTACGGGGTGCTCACATACAGCCATCGGCTTGCATCGTCAACAGTTGCTTGCAGGAGCAGGCGGACCAAACAGACAAGCAGCGGTGGTTGCTTTACAACCAAGGCAAGCTACAGTTGCGAGTGCAACGTTAGATACTTTGAATCGCCACAGCGCCGTGACAGCGGCAGCATTGTTACTTGGTAGTGCTCTAGACCCTTCAGCAGCCACAATTTCGACACAAGGGCAAGGCTGGCGAACTGAAGCAAATCACTGCCAATCTATACAGTGGCTAATCGTGCTGAGCAGGCTATGAAAGCATCAGGCCTCGTTTGTTGTTTCTTGAGCCACTAAGGACGTATCCTGGTGGAAGTCATTGACCGACGCAAGAGAGGTGTGTTTAGTTTCTTACCCGACAATGAGGTCCCTGGGCCAATTGCGTGGCGAACGCAGTATGCTTTGCCAAAGTAGCAGCTGCAACGGAGCCTTCACACCAGGCTCAAGGCCTGCGCATTTGGTCAGGTAAGTACACAGGCGAGCAAGTGGATGGTGTTCCAGATAGATATTTAGTGATTGGTCGTTACTGATTCCATCCTGTCTGCAGGCACCGACGGTTCAATTGTGTTCAGCCAGCAGCAGCCTTACAGTCCCAGCAAGCAGGTTCAAGTTTGCAAGCATATGTAGCCCGGCCCACAAGGACATCCGGCCGCAGGAGAGGGCGAACTGTCATTGTCAAAGCAGCAAGGGACTATTATGATGTGTTGGGTGTGTCACGAACAGCAGACAAGAAGCAGATAAAACAGGCGTACAGGCAGAAGGCCCGCAAGTTCCATCCAGTAGGTTCATGAACATGCTGCAGCCACACTATCCAGCCGTAGACTTGTTCATCCGACAGGCACGCATCACAAAGTGTAGGTAGTAACCCATGCACTACATGCATGACCACATGCATAGTTGCACTGGCAGGCACTATTGGCAGATGTAGTCTGCATGTATAGAGAGGATTATGAGCCCTTGAACAGTACTTGTCTGACGGTCAAGTTGTGTGTGGTATGATGTACAATCATCTGCAAGATATCATTGCATACTGGGTATTCCTCGACCCCAGTTCAAGTCAAGTGCAAGAAGCAGCACCTGATCGCCTGAGGCAGCATGCGGCTTCCTCATACAGCGGCGTATGATCTATATCATGGTTGATTGCTGCCATGCGGCAGTGAGCCAGTGCAGAATGATCCATGTTATCATGCTCTTGCTTGCAGGATGTCAACAAGGACCCTGGAGCAGAGGAGACATTCAAAGCTATTGGTGAAGCATACGAGGTCAGTTGTACTTTGACATCTACTCCCATTGCTTCTGCTGGTGGATATGAAGTCGCAGCTACCTTATATCAGCATCATTGTTGTGTATGCCGCAGCTCTCAACCGTCTTACTTGGCAGCCCCGTCACAGAGCATGGTTCATACTTCATGAGGCCAACACAAGGGTGCAGGAGCCTAGTACTTTGATGCAGTCCGGTTGCGCTGTTGTCCTGACATGCTTGCCCCGTTCCGGCAGGTTCTCTCTGATGATAACAAGCGTGCTATCTATGACAAGTATGGAGAAGCTGGTCTCAAGGGCGATCCCTTTGGCGGTATGGGCGGTATGGGTGGAGGTTTTAGTGCCACAAACCCCATGGACCTGTTTGAAAGCTTCTTTGGCGGAGGTTTTGGCGGCATGGGTGGCTTTGGTGGTATGGGAGGCAGACAAGCAGAGCGACAAGGGGAAAATGAAACGTAAGTGAGGAATGGGAGCCATATTGCCTTTTGGGAATCGCACAACTAGGCAGTTTTCAATTGATATAGCTTGCCAGGATCGTGTCCAGGTAGTGCATGTCCGTGCATATTTGTCAAGAGGGGCAATGGTTCTCAAGCCATGTCCAGGCGACATAAATTGTTTTTGCACAGTGGTCCATCACTGTGTGTTCTGTGCGGGATTACATAGCAGATCCTGCTGTTTCTTGTGTGCAGGTATGAGCTGCAGATTGACTTCTTGGATGCAGTATTTGGCTGCAAGAAGGAACTGGAAGTCGTGCACCTTACAGGTGTGTGCGTGAGGAGGGTGGGGGAAATGTCATGTAGTGTGGTCATTTGGACATGAACAAAGCAGTTGGCTGGTGTGAAGTTAGTGGCAGTGCAGCACCTGTTGACAAGCAGTGTATAACCAGCCAAGATACCAAACTGTTGTGGGCTATACATGATATATGGATCAGCCAAGTCATTCAATGACTTGATAGCCAGGGCAACTTGCATCTGCAGCATCGGCAGCATGCATCAGTTCATGTGCATGTGTTGAGGGGGTCATCAGCCGCTGTGGGAGGAAGATTCTTTGTGAAGCACTGCTGTGTTCCAGTGGCCCTATGCTTGCTTTTCTCCGGCGGTCATCAGATGAGAGCTTGTGTGTCTCAATACCTTGCACCTGCAACCATGACTGCTCACAGGCTGCAAGACCTGCAGCAGCAGTGGCATGAAGCCAGGCACCAGCCCTGTCACCTGCACCATGTGTCAGGGCTCAGGTCAGCTTATCCAGGCAGTACGTACACCTCTAGGAGCTTTCCAGCAGGTCACAACTTGTGGTCGCTGTGATGGCATGGGGCAAACATTCACAGCTTGTGAGCGATGTGGTGGTGATGGCAGAGAAAGGGAGAGCAAGCGCATCCAGCTTACAGTTCCTGCAGGTGTGAATGTGATGGTTTCTAACCCATTCGACAGCTGTTTGCATCATTTGATCAGAATGGACTGGGACTTTTGGCTTGTATTGTCTTCAGCAGGCTCCAATTGCGATATATATACTTGCTGCTAGATGGTTGCACAGCAACAGACAGATTCTCGCCCTATGCTTGCTGCACTGCATGCAAAGACTGAGTCCTGCAGCAGGATGGCTCACAAGATCTTAGTGTCATCTGTTGGTGTTGATATGTCCCAAGCAGTAGCTTGGCCTTATTTTAATATTACACTTCAGAACCTGGTGCTATGCATGTGGTTGGCAGATATTCTACTCAGCTGACCTAGGTCTTCACATGTGTGCTCTGTAGGCATTGACAATGGTGCTCGGTTACGAGTCAAGGGCGAGGGCAATGCAGGCAGACGAGGTGCTGCTCCTGGTGATCTGATCGTGTACATACGAGTGAAAGAACATCCAGAGCTGCGCCGAGATGGCATTGACATCCATAGCGACATAGATATCAGTTATGTGGATGCTATCCTAGGGTCACAGGTCAAGGTCACTACAGTAGATGGGCCTGTAGAACTGAAGATACCTGCAGGAACACAGCCAGGCACAACGCTGCTGATGGCGAAGCGGGGTGTGCCACGGTTAGGGGCTACTAACCAAGTGCGCGGCAATCACAATGTGAGTTGACAGAACGGCATGTGGTCAACACCTTGTGGGGTCAGCAGCTGCTCTAGGGCTCTGTTATGCAGATGGCCTGCATGTTGCATTGGGGCAGGGTTATTGTCTGTCTCAACTTGAGCATTAATCTTCAGATGGCCCAATTCTACATGGCACTCTGTCAGCATCTGCTGCATGTAGTCAGCCTACACAGTACGCGCATTGAAGATTAACTGACAAGGGTGTTTGCTGTGCTGCATGACAACAGGTGCATGTGCGTGTCAGCATCCCCAAGCAGCTCAGCGGTGATGAGCGCAAGCTAGTGGAGCAGCTGAAGGAGCTCCAGAGTAAGACAAGAGTGGGCCCCTTCAGATTTTGATGATATATAGAGAGTAGCAGATCATACATACGTGCTACTTACATGCTATGGTGTGTCGTATGGCAAATGTGGCAGGCGTACTGTTGCATTGCTGTTCAAGGTAGTACTGTTCACGGTAGTACTGTTCCAGCTGTATTGCCTTGGTACAATGGGAACACCACACATAGGCAGTACATTCCAGCAGCACGTATGCAACTCCTCCTTGGTGAAAAAAGCCTCATCTGTTTGTTGTGGTTTGAAGGAGGGTATGCGCCTGTGCTGAACAGTCTTGTCGTCAGTCCAGCAGTCCAGCATTGAAACTATACATCAACATGTGTCAGGCTCTGTGGTTGCTGGCCCAGCCCAACAGTGTTAGTGAAGCTGCAAAGTTGGACGTCATTGTTTTTAATCATGCCCCCACGTCACAGTTGATGTCACTGTGTATCAAATTGTAATGCAGTGATGGTGCATTGTTGGTTTGAGCCTTGTGAGTCAGTGCGTTATGGTGTGTGTCTGCTGGGCAGCCGCTGTTCTCCTGCTGCCCGGCTTACCATAGACCTGTTCTGGGAGTGGCTTGATCTGCTGTACAAGGATCCTTGTGGGAAGGTGTACGTACCCATGGAATCATATTACCACGCCTATCATCCGTCT
>LWCB01007914.1:0-13607 GCA_001630525.1 Coelastrella sp. M60 | reverse complement strand
GGGTGGTCTTGGGTGGTCTCCCCCTTCACAAGTGAGTTGGGATAGTAATCACCGCCTTGTCCGAAAGTGAGCGACTCACTGGGAGATTTGAGGCGTGGGGCCGATGGCCGCAAGGCTATGGCTGTAAGCAGTGATTATTATTATATGGTAGCAATTATTATTATTAAACGTTATGGGAGCCAGTTCAAACAGTTTGCCATGCATTGATGTCATATGCCATCATGCCCGATCTCGACTGAGCCAGCGAGTGGAAGCCCTCCTAACAGCGACTCACGTTAAGTGCACTAAAGAGAGGGTGACTCAGGTTGACACTGTCATTGACGTCAATGATGCCAGCGGTAATGACCTTCACTTGTCACATAATCAGATGCCACGAGGCAGCAATAATGCGTTTTCCAAAGCTCTATTCGCCGACAATCATTGCCCATATACTGAGCAGTATCCCCCAAAGACCCGATGCCCCCTCATCATCACCACCACCACTGTCACCTCCTCCAAACATGCCACCCCAGCCACCCTCATCACCACCAAGACCACCACTGCTGCTTCTGTCACCGCCAGAAGTGTCCCACCTGAAGCTGTCTGCATCATCAGTGAAACCTGACCCCTGTGAGCCCAAACCTTGACTAAACCCTGCTGAATCATCAACTCCCCCAGCACCAAACCCTGCCTGTTGGTCTGCTACAGTTCCTGATGCAGGGGGACTGACACCACTAGCTGCGGCTGCTGTTGCATCTGCTCCTGCAGCTGCTGTTCCAGCACCTGTTGCGCTTTCAGCTGCACTCCCAGCACCTGAACAACACAGGACAGCAGTCGGGCAGTATAATGCGTTGTTGGGGCAACTACTGTATGCCTGCTGCTGCTTGCCCAGCACACTAATGGTATCCAGCAATCATGTGACAAGATTATTCGGATGTAGTGCACAGCACAGCAACCCAGCAACTTGCAACATCACCATGCAGCATCTGCGGTATCATACAATGTCTGCGGTATCATACAATGCAACTTACAGCTCAAGTGCAGTCTGCCAATACACTGCAGACGATGATACTGCTACAACTGTTGCTACTCCTGCTGTTGCTGCGGCCTGTAAAGCCATCCCCCACCTGTTCCCACTCCCCCCACTCCTCCACTGGGTACTGGTATGGGCATGAACAGTGGAGGAGAGAACAATCCACTGTGACTGCTGAGTCTTGAGAAGTAGTTGTAGTCAACACTGATGGCAGCAGCCAGAGCTATCAGGCGTTCACTCAGCGGCAAAGGATGTTGGACAACCTGGTAAAACACCACCATTGACACAGAGCAGTGCATTGATTGGCGAAGTGATGAGTGTGCTGAACAACAGTGCTGCATGGCACTTGCTGGGACTGCTTCAGAACACCTCCCTGTTGACAAGTACGTTTGCTTGAAGTGCACAAGAAGAGAAGAGTTCAGGATGGACTGGATCGCCTACATTGCAGCGCTTGCTTAGTTACATCTTCAGCCGATGATTCTGGTTCGACGAGTGACTTGGCTGCCCACAGCAGCACAACGGCTCTGGCCAGTCCCATGAGCACAGTGAAAGCAAACTGGTAGCAGTAGCACCCCTCTGTGCTAACCCTTACCAGCTGACTTCCCGTGTATGTTGGTATCACTGCCACGTCTGTTCTGACTTGCGCCAGAGGTGTGACCGCCACGTCAGACTGACCGCTGCGTACTTGAAGGGTCTTGCTGCAGATGTCTGCTGCATGTTGAGGGGAGTAGCCAAAGTGCACCACATACTTGCCGGCATCAGTGAACAACTCCTTGGCAAAACCAATGAAGTTCCTGGAAAGATGAAGGGCGATGTTCAACGGGGCGGGAGTTTGGTTGTTTAGACCGGCATGAAGTTGTTCAGAAGGTGGTCAGGGGCCTGCTGGTTGCCAAGTCTGTGGGTGTTTTGATTACGACAACAGTGTATGATTGCGTATGGTGGTGGCTCATTGTATTTGACCACTCAGCAACAGCAGGTACCCAGACAGACTGCATATATGGCTTTGCTGTCACCACACCAAACCTGCCCAGTCGAAACTGCCTCAGCTGCACGACACATAACTTCCCACACCTATCAATAAGTGCCAGCGTGTTTCCTTGCGCATCCTTCATCTCAAACTCCCAGGCCAGGAAGCCGCTGTTGATGGCTGCAAACTGTCTCTTGCCCATATACAGGTCATACTGTCTTCTCCATGGGTGCCAGCGCTGTCTGACCTCCCCTATCACTTCACCTGATGGGTCTTCAATGTACATGAAGCTGTTGATGAGATAAGCGGGGCGACGAACACGGAACACAACCTGGCTGCCTGAACAAGGGAAAAAGGACGGCAGCAGCAGCAGGAAAGCTTTCATTGGTATAGTCGCTTGATATTTAACAATCTACCAGCCCAACATATTGGAATCACTGCCAAGAGACCATCAGCAGGATGAGAACAGTAGCAAGTCAATGATGTAATCCTGTGCCACTGATCTGTCTGTTGACCTCACCATCAGCACTGAGCACTGTTGACTTGAATGACCTTCTTGTTCTTAACAGCTGTCTCTGGATCTCGTTGCCAATTCCGCTGATCTCCTCAGCTATCAGGGCAACAACATTGCCATTCTGATCATATACTGTATACTTGGTCGCCTGCTCAAAGCCAAGAAGTACTGTACCCCTGCAGGTCACAACAAAGAGGACCGTCAACATCACTCCGCAGATTTGTGCATTGCAACAAGACGGGACCTGATGGTTGTGTTTGTTCATTGCAGGCAACAGTGTGTAATCAGGTGACGTTCTGACCTCCCTGCCACAGCATGATTAGTGAGTGCACCTGGTTACTGGCAGGCTGGAGACTGACAAGGTGTGTCACTGCTCCTGCTGCTGCTGTGGTGATGGCCACATGTAGTTCTAGACGCACCATTCTACTGATCTTGTGACGATTAGGGCTTCATGGCCAACAACAGAATCAACCTAAACATACATGCAGCAGTCACAGCAGCAGCAGATGTCATGAACAAGGAAGTTAAGAAAATGATGCTGAGTCCTGCAGGTGGATCCACGATTGGCTGCTGTGTATGATGTTGGACTCAGTGGTGCAGAAAGCCAGGTTGCAGGCAGTTGGGACCTTGCTGCTGACAAGCAGCATCTGCAACACCTTGCTGTGAGGCAATGCTGCCTTGAACACTGGTGCTGTATGTAACACTACAGGGACAGAGCGGCTGCTGAGTTGTTAACACATACCCACTCCTGCGCACCCCACCCCAAGCACTCTCCCTTTGCTGTGGTGCTAGATAAGCAACTCGTACTCCCAACATGCGAGACTAACATCAGACTACCATACCTGCAGCTCTGAAGGGGTTGAATCCTGGGGAGCAATGGCTGTGATGCTGCTGTCAACTGCTGACGGTAGTGGTTGCTGTGTCAGCTGGTCACTTGGCTCAGCTGCAGCAGCGGCGGTGCGTCTTTCATCCAGTTCCTGCTGCCGCTGTCTTCGCTGTTGTGCTGCTAGCAGACGCCTACGAGCTGCTTCATCTACAGAGTATTGTCTCTGTTGCTGCTGCTGTCGCTGAATCAGGCGGAGTACGCCAGACTGAGAGCTGGAAGCACAATGCCGAACCACTGGATGCTGCTGCAGCTGCTGTAACTCTGGGTTTACTCTCTGCCAACTGTGCAGCTGACAAGTATTCGACAAGAGACCTTGTGTTACCTGTCTTCGTTGCTGCTGATGACATGCTGGGATGCAGCTCTGGACAGAGATGCACGGGAGGTATGCGCCAGCACTGATAGGCAGCTGAACATGTAATCCTGCTCCAAGGCTTCTGAACAGCCGACTAATTCGCATCAAAGCAGCATATTGCATGTTGTATTGCATAATTATTGCATGTATTGTTTACATGTGTATCCTGTTTCGCTACCAGCACGAATGCTACAATGCAGGCTGTGATGTATGCAGTGCTGCAGCAAGCTAACCAACATGCATGGCACTGCTTGGTGATTTCGAAACAGGCTAGAATTGGTATCACACACGCGGTTTTTCTGCAAACATAGCCCCAATCGCTGCTGACGAAAGGCGACAATTCGAGAGACAGCGGTTTCAACTTCCCGCGAGGGTCAGTGAAACACGTCACCATCTGATTGCGAACTGTTTAGCAGAGGCGGATGGTGTGTCTTGAAGGTAGTGTTACAGCACTATGTGAAAAGCAACCACGTAGAGCGCAACCACTTACATAAGCCTTTCTGAACTAGTTGCCTCTGCTTGAACGCTGTGCGGTCTTGTATCAACCCGAACGCAAAGAACTTCTATACAAGTGGCTGTGCACTGGGTCAACTAAGGCAGCCACTTGTCTTCCCTCATGCCAACTGAGGACGAGTCCCAGCTGACCCTCCAAACAAGAGCAGTAGCAGCTGGCGGAGCAGCTTTTGTGGCTGCTGCAATTGTGAATCCACTAGATGTGATAAAAGTGGGTGTTGCGCAAGAGTATATGCAAGATTCGATTCCCCTTATGAGAGATTGCTTTCGACCACATCCACCAGTCGTGTAATGATCGGCCACTGAGAGGATGAGTGACACGAGTTGCTGTAATGCAGACTCGTATACAGGCGCAAGCTGCAGCTACTGCTGCTGGCGAGCCAGGGAACTGCACCGCCCCTCGCTTTCAATGCACCAGTACCCTGTACGAGTGAGTGTCTTATGACGCCGTCAGCCTGCGGATCATGCATACAGCACCTCCATGCAGGATCTCAGCACGGGAAGGCGTCAATGCTGCTTTATATGCAGCAGCTGATGCACTGAATGCAAGCATGGGGACTATGATCGTGCAACCAGCTGTTATCAGTGACTGGTCTACTGGTGTGGTATCTTTCTGTATGTCTGTCGAGGTTATGTGAGTGCATCATTGCTTAGTGGCCTCACAATGTGGCTGATTTGTACTGGGTTAGTTTGCTTGTCTGTCGCACACAGGGGTGTAATTTACACCCCACCCTGCCACAGTATCTCACCACCATTTGTTTCTGCTATGTTTGACCACAACCTGTTGTGTAACACCCCAGGAGCATTGCCTCTCACAGTCGTGCTCAGCCCCTCCACCACTGCCTCACAGAGCAGCAGCAGTCTTTGCAGAGATACAACCAGCTCATGAGATACAGCCACACATTCAGCCCTGAAGCAGCAGCATGGTTCCACCACATTGCACAGTCAACAGCAAACGCTGCTGCCGCTGTCACTGAGGGCACTGCTGCTGCCGCTGTTGGCACCGCTGCTGCTTTCAGGCGGTGGGGGATCACAGAGGGACCTATACCTGTGCGCAGAACACCAACATCTGCAGCAGCATCAGCATACTCTTCAGGATGGCAGACAGCAGCAGCAGCAATGCGTGGCTCTCAGGCAGCAGCAGTTGGGGCTGCAGTACTGCCATGTGAATGTGCAGCCACTGCAGCATCAGGTCAACTTCCAGCACACTCCATGTGGGAGACCGCCAAGCACATCAGCAGCAGGGAGGGTATCCCCGTGTTATGGAGAGGCACCACAGCATCCCTACTTATTGCTGTGCCCATGGTTGGTATCTATATGCCGCTGTATGATGCCCTGGTGACTGACTGGAGCAGCAAACTTGGGGCAGCAGCACCAGTGGCAGCAGGAACAGCAGCGCGGACAGCAGCCTGCTTCTGTGTGGCACCTTTTGAGCTGCTGAGAACCAGAGTCCAGGCAACAGCTGGGTCTGGGGTCAGCATCAAGAGCACCATCACCAACTTTTTCAGAGATCACGATCATCATCATAACCAACGGCAACAGCAGCAGGCAAGCAGCACCAGCAGCACTCATTCAACAGCAGGGCAGCAGCATGTCACCGCCATCAGTCATCCTCCTCCCTCTCAAATCGGTCCCAGAATGATCCTGAGAACTGTTCCCCGCTTGTGGACCGGTTTCACCGCTACACTTGTGAGAGATGTTCCCTTCAGCGCCTTGTACTGGGCCTTGGTTGAACCACTCAGGACAGCAATGCTGCCAAAGAACAGTCACTGGAGCCCTTGGCCACACCTACAGCAGCCGCAGCTGCAGGTTGGTAGTAGCAGCAGCAGCAATGGTGTTACCTTGGGCAAACTCCATCCTGTCCATCACAGTCAAGTGGAGATCCTTGTGGCCAACATGGTGTCAGGTTTCATAGCAGGTGGCTTAGCTGCAGGTATCACCACACCCTTTGATGTGGTCAAGACTCGAATGCAGATTGCATCTCCCAGCAGCAGCAAGGGTGGCAGCAGTGGCAAGGTGTGGGGCATTCTCCGTGATGTGTATCATCGTGACGGCATTGAGGGGTTGTTCTCTGGTGTGAAGCCCAGGGCTTATCGTGCTGCTCCTGCTTGTGCCATTGTGATCAGCGTTTATGAACTGCTGAAGCACTGGCTGACTGCAGCCACCTGATTGACGAGGTGCAGTATTGAGTGTTGGTTGATCATGCAACATACAACACAGCGTTGTGATACGCAGTGTATGTTGCGTATTGTGTGTGAGAGGAGAGTATTAGTGTGCAGTCACGAGAAAACATAGTGAGTGTGCTTGGTGTGTGAGATTGCTGACTTTGTGCATGAATTGGTATTTATAATGCATGTTGCTTTGTCTTTGGTCCTGATTGAGGTTGTAGTTGATGTATGTCAGAGCTCGAGTTGGTAGGAGCAACAGCATGCGATATTGATAGCACAGCACTATAGTCACTGCTCAAGCCACAACAAGCTTTCACAGAGGTACATCAGGTGTAGGTACACCCTGGGCAATTGTGCTAAGTTGTGCTGTAGAAGGAAACACCTGCTGGCTTGTGGATGGCACAACTTGTACAGAAGTAGCATACCCGTGTGCTATGCATGCATTACATCATGGAAAGGTGGCAGGTGGCAGGCAACCTTGTTTTGCCCTGCATGCTGTTGGTAGCAGCTGAGATGGGAAGCACAGGTTAAGATGTTCGGCAGAAACCATTAGCAGCATTACTGTTTTGTGTTTGTGCCCTCGCTGCTGCTCAAAGCACTCAGTATCAGAAAAGCATCAGCATGTATACAGCATGTGCCTAGTTGCATGATGCATCAACCTGTTGTGCATGTTTCATGTTATGCTTTTTGCGTGCTTGCTATGTTTCTTATACAGCATGTGCCTTTGCACACTGGGATGGTTGTTTGTTGTTACTGTTGTTATTGTGTGTGTGTGGTCCAGCACTGAGTGCTTGTTCTTTGTACCAAAAGTCGTGTTGAATGGCAAGATTCTCCTTTGGTGGGTATTGGTAGGCAGGTGTGTCTCTTGTTGTGGATAGTGTCTGTGAGGCATCCTTCAAAAGCTTCTGCATTATAGTGGCAGCAGTACAACCAGCATGGTGGTAACTAATCGCTGAACTGTCAAAAATCGTATCAGATATCGCGCTTGGGTGCAGTTGTAGTATTGTCTTGAATTGGTCAACCTGATGATCTGCAGCCTTTGGTAGCGATGGTCAGGATCTGTAAGTGGCGTCTATTCGCAGGTCCAGCTTTGCCAGCAGACATTACTGATTGCTTTTATGTAAAACAATTTTGGCCATGCAACATATGATATGTAGTGCGTATAGAATGCTTCTTAACTGGCGCTGTTGTGAAAGGAGAGTGACTCAGGAGTGGGCTCGTTTGGCAGAGTCGATGGAGTGCTGGCTGTTGTGCTGACAGGACCGTCCGTGAGGCTCGATCGGCGCGACAGAGCTGCGTTGCATCAGCTACAGACCTGCGATGACTTCTGTGACTTGGAGAGATTATCAAACAGCTGCATGTGATGGTGTCTAGTAGCTCTGTTGGTGCTTCAGCAGCAGAAAGCAGAGATGAGAGTGATGAACATGTTGCGTAGTTGCATGCAAGCCTTGCACGAAGCGGACTGTACTATATGTTTTGTGACAGATTAAGTATTTCGCCAAACCTTATCTCGAAGGGTTGCTGGTGTAGGGACCTGTTGTTCCATTGCTGCTGGGATGTTGTCTGTACTACGTTCGGAACGCAAGTTGCGTTCATTCAGGCCCGTGAGACACTTAGCAAAGCAAAGTATACGATTTGTCCTGTCCTGCACTGATAAAGACGGCCATCACCAAGAGAGGTACTGAGAGCTCAGCGTTAACGTTCCGGGACCAGGGCTTCTCTCTCTGAACTCGTTGCGTCGCAGACGCTGTATTGCCTGTGTTCTGTTCGACAAGCAGATATCACCTGAAAAAGGTGTTACACCGCCAGACTTGCGACCTTGTGAGCAGCAGAGAGCAGTGATGCATGCACTTACGACAGCAACCCAACCTCAGGAATATAAGCAGTGCATAGCATCAACAGGACACTTGACGTCTTCCATCCGTTGTGCCATGTCTCTTGCTCAACAGAGACATTGGGGGTCCAGGTAAGAACACTTGCATGGGCAGGCTGTTTCAAAGCAGCTGCCGACCAGCAGCTTTGTTGAGCTTACACCGCCTTTTTGCCTTGCTACTGTCAGAACCTACTCAGCCGTTTGCTGAAAGCATTCCTGTTCACTGCACTATGTGGTTAGACCCTCCTTTGACACGGTTCAATGCTTCCTGTTGTGTGCTGTTGTACAACCAGTGTCTCACTGGCCTCAGCAGCAGCTGACAAACAACCTGCACCGAACACAGCATTGAATAGTAGGAATGCACAGCAGATTGACCAACTGCTGGTTAGTCTATCTGAGCTACGGACAAAGCAGCAACAGGGCTTAATGACAGAGGTGGATGCAGAAGAGGAGTGGGATGAGTTTGAGGATGGAGAAGAGGGCGTAGGTGGGCGATGATTGCTGTTTGCTGACTGATGCCAGCTTTGCTGCCCACTGTCTGCTGTTACTTAGTCGCCAAATCTGCAGGAACAGGCCCTGCTGAATCACTAACACATGATGATGAAGTTGCTGCTGACTTGTGTTTCCCCCAGACTGGGTGTGGTGGAGAGCGGCAGACCCTCAGACCTCTGCAGGCAATGAAGCACTTGCTGGTAGCAGTCCAGCAACACAAGCAAGCATCGCACAGGGTCAACAACAACATCAGCAGCAGCACTACCCACAGCAGGAACAGCAGCAGCAGCGGCAGCAGCAGCCATCACAACAGCAGCAGCAGGATCCAAGGCATAATAGAAACAAGAGGGCAGTGTTAGGGAAAGGATACCAACCAGGCAGGGCCGCAAAGGAGCTCCCTGTGGCGTCAGGTGATACATCTGATAGCAGTAGCAACACTGCTGCCTGTATCACCAGGAGCAGCGGTAGCAGCAGTCGTAGAAGACGGCGAAACAGAACTGCGGACCATGAATGACGTCACTGGCAGTGGTGGTTGTTGCTGCCAGGGTACTGCAAGTTGGTGCAAGCGAGTTTATATGTTGGTCATGCACATGGGTTGAGAACGTCTTTGGTCAACATGGTCTACATCGTACTCTACTATGCATTTCTGCAAGGGGAGTTAGCAGATTGGATTGGTGCTGACCACAATGGAAGCATGCTATGCTGTAACCGAGACGGGTCTGCTGATATGCATTATTGCCGCACCCTGGCCAGGTTCAACTAGTAGACTACTAGTACTAAGTCAAGCTGATGATGCATGTCATGTGGAAGTCTTACTAAATGGTACAAGCCTAATCAGTCACACCCTCTGCAACCTGAGCACAGCCAACACGATTCAGCTGCACTGAATCAGTCATTTGCATGTTGCATGCCTGACTCCTTCACATATATAAGCTTGCACATTGATATCCTGCTGAGTACAGCGTGTACATGACATGAGTCCTGCCTGAACTCAAAGTTGCAATGGAAGATGACTCATGCCTCTAGCACGTTATAGCTACCTTGCTCCCAGCTCTAACAAGCCCAAGTGCAGTAGTAGTAGCACCCACTCCGGCCACGAGGCCCTTGGGTCAAATACAATCGGCTGGCTGAGCCAGCCATACCACAAGACAAAAACCACCCTCTGGGTAAGCCTTCTAGGCAGAAGGAACTCAGTAGGGTTTATCAATATAAGATAATTCACTGAAAGATAAGGTTCAGTGAATAACAATAACTGACAACAATGTTGTCAATGTGTCTATCAATATGCCTATCATAGATCTATCTAGACAGACGAAGTTTCTGTCAAAAGTCATCAACACCAACAGGGACTGTCTGGTCAGACTCATGAGTGCTGCACCCGTGCATGCACAATACAGACTCTGTGTCGGACCCGGTCCAAAGTTTGGCTCCCCAACTGCAAGTTGAAGCCAAGGTTGTGGTTGGTTTATTGTAGATGTTGAAGCCTAGTAGTACATCATCTCGAGATACTTACAGCACACAAGTTGTTGCACGAGCCAAATTACTCTTTCCTTTCACAAGTGTTGCATAGCGTCGTTACCCAGATGATGAAGAGCTTGCAACAGAGTTTCCAGCCAAAAAGCCTTGTCATCTGTTTGGCAGATGCAACATTTGCTGTTCTGTGCTCAGTGGCACTGTGCAGCACAATAACATCATTCCCTGCAATGACATGCAACATGTATACACGCCAAATTTGGCATCACAAACATGTCTGCCCTTGAACACTAGTACCCAACATCTGACTCAGTGCTGGTTGTCATTGTAGCCCAGAATTCGTTCCAAGAGGCATCACTTGCCTCTTCAAAACCATCCAGGCAGGTCAATCTGCTGAGACCAGTTAGGAACTGCAACCCCCTTTCAGCCTCCCAGGTGTAGAACGTTTCAAGCGATAACCTCTCTAAGGTTGTCAGCCTGCCTATCGCAGGAAGTGCATGCATGCTTCCAACACGGCGCTTATCATCACGTGCACTGATAGATAAACTCCTCAACCTAGTCAGGTTGAGTGCTAGCAAGCTCACTGTTGCTGCATCTAAACTTGGCCCACTGGACAATGGACTTAGATCCAGATTGGTCAGTGCCACCAGCGCTGACAGATGCTGGGCATCTAGAACGTCAGAATGTTCAAAGGAACCTATTGACAACACAAGAGAGCTCAAGCGTGTCAGAGCCACCAGGTGCTCACATATTGCAAGCCTAGTGGTCCCAGGTGCGACATCATGAGGCAGTGCAGGAAACTCAGCTGAAATTGGAATATGCGGTACAACAATTTCCAGTCTGGTCAGCCCAGTGGCTGCAGCGATATGCTGCATCAGCTGTGGCCATTTTGAATGTGCCATAAAGCCAGCCTGCAATTCCAGAGCTTCAAGGGGAAGGCCGTGCCATGGAGAAGCCTCCTGCAACATATCCTGACGTATCTCCAGGTTTAGAGACACTGTCTGTAACTGTGGCAGGTGGTGCAATAGCTCAATGTGTTCGCTGCGGACGTACCGGCTGCTGAGCACCACTGAGGTGACTTGATGCAGGCTGGTGAAGCCCAAGAAACCGTCTTCTGGCCAACAACCGTATATCTTCAGCAGCTGCAGATGCTCAGGCACTGATGACCCTGCTGCCAGCGACATCAAGTCGAAGCCCCTCAGCTCCAACTGCTTCAAAGATGTCAAGTGCTGGAGACTGACCAAAAACTCTGTGGGAGCATGGATGCCACACTCAAATCTGTAAACCAGCTTTACTTCCTGCAGCTGCTCAGGTAACAGTCGCATATCACTGACACCGGCAACTCCCACCAGCTTCAGCTGAGTAAGCTATCTGAGCTCCCCCACTGCAGATAAGCAACTGTTTATTGCGTTTGCTCGCACACGGTCCATGTCTAAGCGCAACTGTTGCAGGTTGCTCAGTGTGCTCAACGCCGCAAACGCACTGCTCCTGTCCATGTCTAAGCATAAGTGCGTCAGACTTGCTGCTGGAAGAGCTGCAAGCAGCCCAGCAGTGGCTGGTATGCAACTCCTATATGCCCTTATCCTCAATGGGGCGGTCAAGCGAGCAGCAGCAGAAGATGCTGCAGCCTGCAGGCCAATCTCCAGCTGCTCAGTGGCAGCCAGCAGTAGTGAGCGGTCTGGATCATCTGTCAGCGGCCAGCATACTCGTGCAATCTCCAGCCTGTCAATCAGCCATGCATATCTACAGAGCCATGCTGCAAAGCTGGCAATATTGCTCAGCTGCTCAACTCGCAGCTTCATCTTGTACTTGACAATGGTGTTGCCTGCTGCCCAGTGCTCTACATCTGCCCTGCAGAATTTGCAGAGTTGCAGCAGTGTGCATATGCTGCGCTGATCTCCTGCTATTGCTGGATGCTGCAATAGAATTCCCAAGGCTTGTTGTTTACGGCACTGCAGGACAAGCACAAATGGTCAGCAAGTTGGCACGGCCACATCATACTCTGAACTTCCGAAACGTCAGCAGCTCGCCTGCTGTCATCATGGCTCGTCCATTTGCCAGTTGTGTAAACAGCAGTAATACTGCCGAATGCTTAGCAGATACTTCTACTGCACTTAATGATGAGAGGCCTTGCAGTACTGTATGAGGCTTGCTGCTATGCTACAAGCACATCCTAAAGCTCTCTCAAGATCACATGTGTCGTGCAAACGAGTCAGACATGCGGGCTGCTCATGGGCATGGCTAGCCCCCCTCTGCCTACCTCGTGCCCCTCAGTTGAGAGGTCTGTCATGGCTGAAGAACGCTTCAGTGTGACGCAGTTGCTGCTGAGCGAGCAATCAGCAGACCAAACAATGCACTGTGGGCGATCAAAGCGCGCAGAAGTGCAGCAGTGCTGGGAACGGCGATGGGCCCCGCCCGCAACTGTGTATGCTTGCAGGTACTGTGGAACAATGAGCAGCCTCACGCACTGAAGCTGATTCATTACCAGTCCTCTCACAACGCATCAGATGCTCGGCTCATGAGCATGTCATGCACAAAGGGTTTTCCAAGGTTGGGTGTCCAGGGTACCAACAAGATAACGTGTTTGAAGGACATGGTGCGCGCGTGTTCTGATCTTAAGCTGCAGCTGCAGACAGTCATTGATAGATGGGGTATGCCCAATTTCGGAAAGTGTTTACTTTGGCACTACATGATGCGCAAGTGTGCTGGCATTTTCCCGCACAGCTGCATATTCAAATAGGCTCTGTACAGCTGCCCTCCTGCTTATTCCATAAAACCCACTTTCCAAGTCATAATTACTAATACTATTTGATACAATAAACTTTCGAAGTCAAGTGCATACACGCGGAAAGGCAGGTGACTACACATCTTTTCCACAGGCTGCATTCAATCATCAGATCAGTTGACATATGATTGAACTCTTTGGCAGGTCTGATGTGCATTAACAGCTTCGCTGAAGCTCCATCCGACAGTCAACGGGCAAGCACAGTGAGTTGTAGCGAAGTCCAGTTGTGCCCTTGAGGTACATCAAAAGCCAGTGGTATGATACCAGCCCATGCAAAAGATACGTACACCGCATCAAACCCCAGATTGCACAATCACGACTCGTCTGAAGCTCATGAACATCTGCCAAACTGATCTAGCAGTGTCAGACAAAGTCACTGCCCACAGCCGATGGGCTCGTCTCAGAGGGCTGGTGATGTGATGATTATTACAGTAACTGCAGCCCTCGTGACAAGAGCAACTCGCTCAACATTACAAGAAGAATGTTCTGGACAACCTGTATTTCAAACAGAGGGCGCCAAAGCCCTCTTCAATATCTGGGCACAATCCATAGAATGGACCTGGACTTGGTTT
>LWCB01007893.1:0-20649 GCA_001630525.1 Coelastrella sp. M60 | reverse complement strand
ACATCAGCCTGGTAAACGTGCTGCCTGATATTCTCGGCCACTAGCCTGGTAAACAAGAGTCCCAGGCTGGTAAGTAAAGTGCTAGGCTGGTAAGCAGGTTAGTGAAACTGGGGTTACGTCCGTAGGGCCGTATATGTGAATGACACAACCAGAGAACAGCACAGCCGCCAATCCTGGTGTATTTTGTTGCGACGTAACAATGTAAAACAAAGCCATGCAACATGTAATATGCCAATACAGCTGTATCTAATGCACTGGGGTAATGATGTCGTGCAGAGTGGCGTGCCAGCCGTGGGATTCAATGCTGTGGTTGAAGGTAAACAGGGGACCTACGAATACAGGGTCTGCCAACAGTCACCAAGCCCAACCACACTGCCTGCCTGTGTATTCGAGTTGACCAATGCAGTTTACAACATTTAAGAATTCTGTTGACAACATAGACCAGCAGATGGATTCGCGTGGAGACTGGTCAAATTAGAATTGCGTTTAATGCAAGAACCCCCTTAGCCCATGCCACGAAAGTTGCTTTGGCTGCCAGGAACTTGGCAAGTCATCTCGACCAGGGAGTTCACATGGGATTGCAGACTATAACAGTGCGTCTGATAATACATCCTCAGGATTGACAGATACTTGTCATTTCTCATTCTCATCAACGACACTTATATTACCCCTGTGACTGAATCATGTCGGCCTTGGAGCAAGATGCTCAGGGTTGGCTGATTTGTTATGCCAATCAGTCAACACTCAGCATCTCGCTCCAAGGCCGACATGACTCAACTGTGGGGGTAGTATCATAAGTTCTTGACTCACTCAATTGGTTGGTCAGACTCAGTGCCACGGTGTCACCAAAGCCCATCATATGCCACTGTGGCACAAGAAAACAACAGTATTGTCTATCGATAGACTCAAACAGCAGTTCTCCATGCGCATTCAATACGGCGCTGATCGTTCATCAACAATTCCAGACGTACGTCTTCCCCCATAACTCAGTTAGCAACACCAGCTTCGAGAATACCCAGGCAAGAGACTGCCCAAGCAGAACACTCACGTTATAATACGGCCATGTTACTACGTATTTACAATATAGCATGCACCTACAGCACTTTCCATACACTGTCGGACTCGGTCAAATTACAAGCCTTAGGCCATAGCCTACCTCCTCCTGCTGCTGCTGCTGCTGCGGCGGCGGCGGCGGCACAATTTACCACTTTTCCCTGGGTGGCACTGGCTGGAAAAAGTATTAACAGTCTCTTGCAAGAACAGTGCTGCAGAAGCCAAAGCACTGACGACTCCCAGGTTCAAGTTAGATTGTCTGATTGATGAATGTCAGACTGCTGCTTCACTGCTCTAAGTACCACACTGCTACCAACATGACTGTTCGCTGTTGCTGCTGCTGCTGCTGCTCACAGATAGGCAGTGCTTGCAGGTTCAGGTATATTGAAGTCCTCATCTGCTGCTCTGCGACCAACCTGCATGTCAGACAAGGCCACAACCCAAAGTGTCAAGGTGTATTCCTTGGTATGACATTGAAAAAGTAGAGCAACGCATTCAGTTTCAATCTCAAGCTGGAATACAGCCCCGTTTTCTGCTGCAACTGCTGGCACAGCTTGCATGTAAGGTCAATGGCAGATAGCAGTCGTTGCTGCTGATAAGCTGTTGCTGCTGCTGCTGCTGCTGCTTCATGGTTCACAATGCCAAGTGGCCACACTCTAAATGCCAGTGTACTGTACCACGCCGATCAGCTTGTTCAGGTGTTTCATTTTCACCATGCATTTCAAACGATATTCAAAACCACTGGTACCTCTCGTCTGGTACAAGAATCTGCAGACACCGACCGCATCTGCAACACAACACCTTGTAGCCGCACGATCATAGGGCTTTCCTCCTCATACACTGCGTTCCTTGGCAGAACTGCAACACAACAACCTGCGCATGTAAACAGAAGATCCTGTACGTGTCATCTGTCATCTGTCACTTGTTATATCGCTGTAACATTCAGTCAATTCTCACCAGTGGTCTGTCCCCCTCAGCCATTGCAAGTTCCGCCATCGTTGCCTCATGCCTCTGGGTTAAGATCCTTCCGTGTTGCAATGCGTCACGAGATCGCTCGTATCTCAATCGACCAAAGTTCTCAACCTGAATAGCAGCAGAAACAGCAGCAACAAACAGCAACACTGTCAATCCACCTGGCTTCAACGTCAAGAATGTTCCATACCTTTGGCATTATAGTAGTACTGCAGTAAGGCAGACATAGAATGAGTATTGGGGTCATGCCAACATCAGCAATCACACACACACACACTCGCTATGCAATCTACATCAAATACACACTGATAGCAAACTTTAAGGCTGACAGCATGCGAAGCTCTGCAGCATGTTTTCACCTGTACTGTAAGCCCAGACTTTGTCCTCCCAGTATTGAAGTCGTATTCTACTGCTGCTGCCAGAGCTAGACTGGGCTGGAACCAAGATTTGAACGCCGCCATAACTGCCACACTGTCCTCTCCCAGTCGGCCCTTCACGTACACATTCTTGTTCACCTGTTGCAACACATACATACAAGTAAATTAGTCACAGGTTACGACCACAGCCCCATTGGCCATCATATCACAGGTGTACAGATCGTTAACTGGATTGCTTGCATTGTCAGCATCAGCTGCATGTTGATGACAATATAAACTGTGTTGCAGCCCAGGTGACCTCAATGCTGTCTGTATGCCGTATGAAAGGAAAAGACACAGTGTATCGCTAGTATTATAGGATTTCTTCACGGGTGTAAGCAACAGCAGCAACAGAGTGACTCACTTGCCAAGCTCCAGCTAGTCTCAGACCAGCCTGGGTAGCATCTGCTGCTGCTGATTTCCCGTCTGCTGCTGCCAGTGGCACATGCAGCTGCAGTCCCACATCAATGTAATTTGTGATGCCGATTACATCATCCTTCTCCAGCGGATTGAAGACCTGACGTACTGCTGCCATGTGCTGCACACCAGCAATACAACACATAAATCGGTCAGCAAATTTGCAATTGCACTGACGTAGTTGAGTACCTGCTGGCAGCCTTGGTTGTATTGTCATGCAGCTAGCAAGCAACATGCTGCGGTTTCTACAAATCAACAATTGGACTTAAGACAACAATTGGCACCTACAACTATTGAACGCTGGTGCTCTTGAAAAGCTGCCAGTGGCAGGGGAAGGATGTGCAAAAAGATTTAAACCATGCTGTGCTGTATTATATCATGCACCTGAAAGAATGAGACAATGAAGTCTTTCCCCTCTTGCATCTCCATAGCCGCAGTGAAGGTGTGCTGACCTGCAGCAGCACAAACATCAGCCGGTGCAGCACTGTGGAAGATAACCGTGAGCATCAGCAATCACATCTGCTTCACTAGCAAGCTTACGATAGAGTTTGAAGGTTGTTGAAGTGACGCTTGGCAGCGGAAAAGACCGGCAGGGCAGGTTTACATTGGGGGCATCTCAGGGCAAAAACGCAACTTTGTTCCCCTCGACCGGGATCGAACCAGTGACCTAGAGATTTCAATGCAACGACTACAGTCTCCCGCTCTACCACTGAGCTACAAGGGGTTGTGGATGCCAATCCCAACGTACGCAACATATATAACCTGAGAAATTAGAATTTTTGAAACACTCTGCCCCCTTTTTTAAACGATCTTTTTGCCTCATCCTCGTCTCAATGTTCGCGGGGTGCTTTGGCGCCCTGAGCTCTTTCTGGTGTATGTCGCTTTTAGACTTGTAACTTATCCAGTATTCTGAAAGTTATAATACTACAGCTCACGCGACCTGCTCGTGCGACCTGCAGTGCGAGACCATCTCAACAGTAGTTTTGCGATAACGGCCCATGCGCGTCTGCATGTATAGCTGATTTCATTCCATCGTTATATCTGTTTTTATATAGTTATTTGACCTGTCATGCGCGCCGCTACTACAGCCAGAAGTGTGCCTAGGACCCACACTGTAAAGCTCACCGCAGCCCAGCTCTCTCGGAGTAGGTCCTGCGATGAGGTAGTGCTCAAGGCGCTGTTCTCTAGCCCAGTAAGTACAGACGAACTGCAAGCACGTCAGGATACGTTTGTCAAGCGTGTGCATCTGGCGTGCAAGACCGCAGCAGATGCCTGTTCTGCCCCTGCCAGCTGCTGTCCTGTGGCTCTGTCAAGCACCAGTTGCAAGCCTGTCCAGATCAAGGGAAAGGAGGCTACGGAGCTGGTGGTGACTATGATTGGACCCGAAGGCATGCTGGACCTCTTGGCAGCAAGACTTGACAGCAATGCTCAGCTATGTCTACAGGACATGCCACCTGCTGCCTTGGGCAGCCGTCAGTACAAAGGCAGTGGCAGCAATCAGCAATGTTCTGTCACGTATTACAGAGCACTGCTACTGTCAGGTGTCAGTGTCAGGATGCCAGATGCAGTGCTGCAGGATGTGCTGAATGATTCTACCTTGCAGATCAAGGTGGCACGTGTAATGCCAGCCAGCAGCGGCAAAACAGATATGGATGGCCAGCCTATCCTGGCTGCCAACAGGCGGGTTGTGATTGCAGCGGTGAACAACAGCAGCTGGGAGACAGTTGGCATTGAGGTGAGGTCCTCAGGCTGTCCTGTGCTGCAACTGCAGATGAAGGGCTGGCCTGAACCAACCAGCTGGCCCCACACCATGGTTACAGCTGGAGGTGCACCAGCCAAAGCCTCGTCAGCAGTTGCTGCGTCAGCTCCTGCCCCCAACTGCAGATCTGCAGCAGAAAAGACAGCAGCAGAGGTAATTGCAACACCTGCAGCAACACAAAACCGTCCATCAATGAAGGATACAACTGGTGACAAGACACCACGCAAGAAACCCAACACAGTGCCAGCAGTTGCCAGTCTTCCCAAGGCAGGGACCACAGCTAACAAGCCGGCAACACCGGTGGTCAGCAACGGCAGCAGCGATGCAAGCAGCAGCAGCAACAGCAGCAGCAGCAACAGCAGCAGCGGAAACAGCGGCAGCGGCAGCGGCAGCGGCAGCAGCAGCAGCAGCAACAGCGGCGGCAGCCTCAGCAGCAGCAGCGGCAGCAGCAGCAGCGGCAGCGGCAGCAACAATTTATACACAGTCAGATGGGTTTCAGGAACATGCCTGGACCCAAGCATAAGAGCTGTACTGCACAATCACAAGAAAGCAGAACCCCTGAACCAGTTGCTGGTTGCCCGCCAGGCTCATTGGCACAAAGGCTGCGGCAGCTGGAGCAAGAAGTCAAATGCTTATCAAGGACTATAAGCCATGCGCAGGTGATGCATCTGTACCGCATGAACAACAGCTATCTTACGTAGCTAAGGAAGGTTAAGAATGGGCTTCTGTACCGTTGTAAGCTGCAAGCCTTCGTCACCATCTTCCACTTGTTGCAGGAGAACAGCCAGGCAGCTGCATTTGCTGTGCATGCATTGCAACACAAAGTCAGCAAGCAGGTCCAGAATGTAAGAGAAGACACCAAGCACGCAATATCAGTGGCAACTTCAGCAGCTTGCTGCGTCTTGAAGACTGAGGTACAAGCGCAGATAACCAGCCAAGCAGCTGACATTGAAGGGCGAATGGAGCAGAAGCTGGGTGGTGAGAATACATCCCTGCAGTGAGTGCTGTGAATGCTATAGAGTGACAGCAGGCCTGTCTAAGGCAAAGCACATAGAGGTTGTTGATAAGCTGAACTGCAAGTGTGCATCCTGCAGTTGCCTACTGCTATCTGCTGTTGATGCTGTCAAGCGAGGTGTGCTCATCAACAAGGACTGCCAGTCCATGATATGCACTGTCAGTGCACATTGACCCGCTGTACCTGACTGCTACAGGGTGCAATGCTTACACTAATGCACATCTTCCCGCAATGTCAGCAGCAACTAGTAGTCAGTTGGATGACCTTGATGCTCGGATAGCAGCTGTGCAAGATGCTCAGCAGCAACAACTGCACACTATGCAGCAGCATCTGAAGAAAATGGCACAGGGAAAAGTCGACATGCACTTGTTGACAGCATACATACAGCAGGTGCTGCTGTCTGAGCAAGGCCATGGCTGACAGTGACATGGGCACAATATCTGATTCCGCAGCCTGCATGGACGGGAACATAGCGGCAATGTTGGGAGTAGGGATATTGACTTATGCGTGTTCTGCTGAATGTCAGCAGCCACAACCTGCTTCCTCACCACATGCTGCTGCAGTTCTGGTCTTCGTTTGCTGCTGTTGACACTGCTGGTGTTTGCAGGTAAACGAGGTTGTTGAGTATTTGTCAACAGCTTTGGTGGACACTGCCCAGAAAAGCAATGCAGAGCTGGCCAGCGAGCAGCAACGCCTCAGCTACACTATCCATTCTTTGACAGCAGCCAAAGCAGATGCTAGTGCTTTGGCACAGCTGCAGCAGCAGCTGGAAGATATGAGGAGAGACCTGGCAGCAGTGAGCAATGCAGCTGAGAGTGCCACAGCCTCAGCTGCGGCAGCAAGGAAATTCGCAGAATTGGTCGACACTCTGAGGCTGGAGTTGGCAGCTGTGCAGGGGTCTGTTGCAGCTTTGCTAGCTGAGAACACAAGTAGGTGGGCTGCAGCATGAAAGATCTGTAGTCAGGAATCTTGTGCAGCTAGCTTCAAGCTTCTCTATCTCACGCCAGGCATGACTACACTGCATGTTGGCCTTGCACTAATCGGCTGAGCTGGTAGGTGGTTGGAGCAAGGATATTGCAACCACAGTGGCAAAGAATTCTGGCCCAGCCACTGCATGCAGTATACACGGCAATGGCAGTTGCTATTGCCGTAATTACCCCTGTTGCGGAGTTAGGCCTGACCACTGATTGCTTGCTTGCATGTTCCTGATACCTGTATCTTCTATAGTCTATCGCACTACCTGCAGCGCTTGCATCAACTTGTCTTGATGCTTTTGCTGGTTGGTCATCAACTGTCACCCTAAGCTTGGTGAATGCGCTGTGCAGGGTTACAGTCATGCGGTAGAGGTCATGAGAAGCTATTGAAGGACCACAGCAAACAGCTGTCGTGCCTGTGCAGCAAGCAGGACATGCTCCAACAGCAGCTTGTGGCTCTTACAAACCACATAGACCCAGCTGCAGCTGCAGTGTTGGCTGCAACAAGCGATGATGCTGCCATGACTGGCACCAGAAGTATTGCAACAGCTGAGGATGCTGCACAGATGTCTGACTCCTCAGCACTGCCTGCAGTGCCTCATGTTGAATGTAATCCTCCCAACATGAGCAATGCGCAGCAGTTGCTGTTAAAGCAGTCCACATCAACACTGGAAGATTCTGATGCCCTCAGCAAACAGACTCACATACATGCACCAAGGCTACAAGCAGCACTGCAGCACCTGTCCATCAGCAGTAAGACGGTGAAAGATACTGCTGACAGCACTAGCAGCACTATCCCTCAGGCTCCAGGCATAGTAAGGCATTTACCCTTGGCTATGAGGCTGTGTCTTGTAGAGAATGGATTGCAGGATATGCAGAGGTGCCTAGCTGCCCAGGCTTCTGCAGGTGGGTAAAGTGTGCAAGGATACTCATGAAGTGGCTTGAGGTCTCCAAGTTATGGTCATGATGCCCTGCCTGTTTGAACCTCTCCTCCATCAGCATAAGCACAGTGAAGAAGTGCAGGCTGTACATGCCACCCACATTCTGAAACCCAAGCCTCAATTTACTTGCGCACCTGCACACATCGCTGATGGCTTTATGTGGCAGCCAGGCTGCCTTGTAGGCTTTGCAAGCTGCATCCTAATATGGCATCTGTACTTGCAGGTGACATGGCAGCACTTACGATGCACGTTGAAGGCCTTAGCAAGCGTCTCTCAGTGACTGCAGAAAGCTTGAGAGGGATGCACAGCGGTAGCATCGAGCAGCTTGAACAGCAGTACAGTAGCATGCAGGAAGCTTCAAAGGTAATAGTATGCCATCTGCAGCAAATGCCCTTGTCTGCTGCCTTGCAAGTTTGATTGAGCAACTTGTTGGAGCACCTGGATGGGGAGTATACTCTTGGTTGCTGACCCTGGTGTGATGCTCACCTGCCAGTGCTTGCTGTTGCGTACTGATGCTAGTGCCTGGAAGACTTGCTGAAGGACAGACCTACCTACAACCAAGTGCTGGAGATGGTGCAACAGGCAATAGCTGCTAGAGAGATAGCTCCTTGTGAACAGGCAGCGACTGCGATTCAGCAGGAGTTGCAGGCAGTATGTGTGCACATGGAAGCAGCACAGAGGCAACTGGCAGAGGCACAGCATGACATAGGCCTCCTGCAGGAGTGGCAGGTATGTTACGTTGAAACGGAGGCTGCTGCTTGGTTCCCAACACAGACCGGTGAATGTCACAAATGGCCAAATGCATGGTTGTGCTGTAAACAGCGGTAAGCGACACTGTACCCCCTGCAGGCTAGCATGGGCAAGTCACAAGCCGCTGCGCTGCAGAAGTTGCAAGACCAACTCGAGACACAGTGGCAAGGCAGGCTGCGGCAGCTGGCAAGTGATAGCAAGCAGGCAGTAGCCGAGGCAGTTCAAGAGATGATGACACAACAGGTGCTCAAGAGCACTACTTGGCTGTAGGAACGACAACTGGTAATCACCTGCACATCTGCTGCGTCATGGCATGTCACATTGTTACAATGCTAAGCAAGACACTTTCTTGGGTACTGGCTGCAGGCAGTTTCTGACAGGACTGCTCATAAGCAGTTGAAGCAGCAAATTGCAGCCCTCACTGGCAAAGTAATCTTGTTTAACGCCAAGCTCGAGAGCCTGGAGAAGGAGGCAGCCTCCTTGAGACTTGGACAGGTGCTGCTGAACGAACCTATTGCATTGTGAAGCAGCACAACTTGTCTTCTCCTTTGACTGAAGTCCTTGTTGTGTGTGCTTCCGTTCACAACAGGTCAATCAGCAAAGCTAAAACTTGCTTCTTGGTAGCCATGTAGTGCAATGCCTGTTCACATGCTTGTTGTAATTCTGCTGTAGGACCAAAACACAAACGCAGTATCTGCCCTAGAATTAAAACTATCAGCATACATCAGCCAATCTTCAGCAACAGCAGACCATCAGCAGCTGCGGCAACAGCAACAGCAACAGCAGCTCAATGAGGACTTGACAGCTCAGCTACAGCAGACGTGCAGATCGCATGACACCCGGTTGGCTGCCTTTGAGTCTGCAGTCAAGGAACAAGCTACCGCACTCTTAGGGCTAGCAGAACTACTTGCTGGCTTCCCCAGCAAAGAGGCCATGACGGAAGCTGCCGTGGCTAGTGCTACTGTGACGGCACAGAAAATGCTGCAGGAACACAGGAGAGAGGAAGAGGAGCGATGGGAGGTGAGGAGGCGGTTGCTGCTTGTATACAGTGCTTGTGGGAGGTGGTGTGCTGTTGGCCTGCAATAACAGCAACCCTGCTTATGCGCATTGCAGGAAGCTGGCTGCACAAGTGAGTGTTCCTCAGGAAGCCAACCGTAGTGTGCTGCATGTCCGAGCTTTGCGCCTTTGCTTGGTATAAATGACAGCAGCATTGTTGATGCTGAACAAATGTTTGTTGATGCTGACGTGCAGGTGTGGCTCGCTGAGTTTGCCAGAGCACTCAAGGAGCGTCCTACTGCCTCTCAGGTACAGCAGCAGCTTCACAACTTGCAACTGCAGCAGCAACTGCCAGCGGCAAAGACAGCAGAGCAGCACACAGTAGAAGCTGCTGAGGACAACGCATCTGCGAACAGCTGAGAGTACTGGATATGAAGTTGGACACCCTGGAAAAAGGATTCAGATGTTGCTTTTAAGACAGGGGTGCATCTGGTACAGGCATTGGTGCAAAGGCAACCCATCTCTAGCTGCTGACAGCATGCAGCAGACCCATCTAATGCCGCAAGAAAAAAGACATCATCACAAACAACCTATACTCAACGCAAATCAATCAGAACTGCAAGAGCATGCAGCAAGCACAACAACGAAGCCACAACTCACATGAGGATTCTCTATGGGCACATGAACATTTCCAGCAGCGTTTCCAACTGAGCTTGTACCTCGTGGGCAAGTCAAGGCGCTGATACTGCAATATATGACAGCAGGCAATCTCGCCTATGGCCGATGGGTGATTTATTTACCAGCATGAAAGGAGGGGAGTATGTTGCTAAACAAGAGCTGCAGGGTATGCTGCGAATGAGCTGGACATTGAGGTCATAAGTGCATCTGTAGCAGCCAACAAGGTTGCAATGATATGGTGATATCAGTGTAGTCAAGAAAGCGCTGGACATCAAACAAGTAGCGCTACTAGCTTGCTCTTGTGTGCAGCAGAATGTTGGCTCTCTGAGAGAGCCCGTTGGCATTGTATTGTATGTTTGTCAGGGAAGCACTGCCAAGGGCCGTATGGCCGGAGTGGGTTAACTTGTTTGTTTCTTTCTTTGTTTGTTGAAAATGCAGCAGGTCATACATCAATGAACACCCTTTACTTGCAGTGCCGCCTGTATCTGGCTTGAACTGTGCACTGCACAAATACACATGGCATGTATATTCACACCTAATTGGGTGGTAGTACCCGGTGGCAGGCGTGTACAGCCACAGCCACAGTCGCTACGGTACTGTACCCATGGGCTGTCATGTCAAACTAGCAGATGGCGGTGGTTCATGCGCCCCATCTGCTACACTGTCGTGGTCTGCTGCCTTTGTGCAGCTTGTATATGTTGCAATAGTATCAAAGACGGTCACCGGAGACGTGTTGTCACAACACAGCAGGGTCTGCCTGTGAATAAGAGCTAGCTGTATATGTCTCTTGATTTGGTCACATCTCCAGTCCATGAGCTAATGGTGTGTTTTGAAACTTTCACGGTACGGTACCCTGTGTTCATTGGTATGTTGCCTTATGCTGCATGTAAACTGCAGTACAGCTGTACTCAACAACTTTATGACCTGCCAGTGCAGGCAATGAATATGTAATGCCACATTCAGGTGTGTGCCTTCTCTGTATGCAGATGCTGGTTATTGCACCTGGATATACAAAACCCAATGCTGGCTATGGTACTCGAGCGGCACTTGACCAGGCTGGTCCGGGGTTTGTAATGCATTGTCTTACATGTGACTGGTGTGTTTGCTGATTCAGTGAAAGACATGGCAGCAGTCCAGTATGAAGCCCTGTATGAATGTTACACAATGGACCACAACATCAGCAGCTTACAAGTGGCCCGGCAAAGACGCCGCACTGCAAGTTGCATTGTACAAGTGTACACTTCAGGCATCACGACCATCTTATCAGCCACAGTATTACCAATGCAGCGATGCATATAGGTGGCAGCAGCTGTGGAAACGAGAGCCATAAACTACTGATCTGATAAGCTTATAAAACCGCGCGGGGCATGCCTGATTCACTGCATGGGCACAAGCGCATATATAGCAAGTGCAACTCAGAACATTGACCTGGTTGACAAGTGGGTGTGAACAGCTGCAGGGCAGTTTCTGTGCCAGGCAGCTGAGCTAGCTAGATCTATAGAGGACACCATGCAAGTGTAACAGGCTGAGCTGAAGTCACGTTGTGCTGAATCAAACAAGCAGCTTGCGCCCTGCTGGTGTTGCTCGCTGCACCCACGGCTATGTGCACACACAGATTGGGTTCGTTCTGACTGGCGGCCTTGCAGGACCAACAGCTGATATTTGAGAAACATAAAACAGTGTGACAGCAACCCCAGACTCTAGTCACATGAGGGATACACCTCAGGCTACTACAGTTCCAGGATCACCATGTTCGTTGCACTTCTGGTACTGCTGTTACTGCTGCTGCTGGTTGTACTTCTTGTGGTTTCTCTTCCAACAGGAACTTCTCTGCTACTGACATGTCGTCTGGTGTAGTAACCTTGATGTTGGTGTAAGACCCCTTGGTGATCTTTACTGGTAGCCCCATAGCCTCTATGATGCTGACATCATCTGTTACTTCCAAACTCTGCTGCTTCACTAATGCAAAACCCTCTCGCAACAGATCAGGTCGTATGCACTGTGGCGTTTGCACTTCCCATAGCTTGCTTCGTTCCAGCGTCTTGATGACCATCATCTGGCTGTCCACCTCTTTGATAGTTGGCTTCACAGGGACACCCAAGACAGCTGCTCCAACTACATATCCATCCAACATACACTGCAGCGCATCCGCTGCTGTTACCAGTGGTCTTGCCGAGTCATGGACAGCTACAATGTCTGCAGTGTTACTGATCTGCTGCAGTCCGTTGAATACACTGTCCTGCCTTTCTGCCCCAGGCAGCGCCCACTTGATCTCTACATGCTTTGGCAGTTTATGGAACTGCTCCTCAAAGATGTACCTCCAAGATGGATCGCATACTATGACTATCTCCCCTACTTGAGACATTTTGCCAAAAGTAACCAGGCTGTAAGTTGCAATTGCCTGCCCCTTGAGCTCCAAGTACTGCTTAGGAATGCTTGCACCCATCCGTTTGCCCACTCCCCCTGCCAGCAATACAACACTGACAGAGCCGTCTGCTAGTGACAATTCGTTGGAGTTATTGTTGCTGGATGCACGGGTTAAGCACCTGGCAGCATCATGGGTCCTGCTGTTGAACAGTGCGACAGGAAGCGAGTGCGTGTGCTTGTGACAGACCGGTGAACTTAACAGCTTATTATTCACAGCTTTACATGGCACTGCACTCGTAAAGGGTACGAAAAGGCCGTTCCGCACCCTGCTGCAGTGCAGGGTGCTGCAGTGCGAAGCAACCTGAAACGCCATCGCCACAATCAGAATAGACTGTTCGTTATCGCGTCATGCATGTCTGGCTGTGTTTCCCCGCGATCGCAATGTGACAATTCGAACCAGGGTGCGATCTCAACCTGGTCACTCACCTGTCACTACTAACAGAGGATTATGATGCAGCACAGTGTTTGCAGTGACCCTTGTTGGTGGATGCAACAGATAACACAAAGTGTTTCAGGTAGCAATAATGACATCTACCTACGCTGTTCTAGAGGAGCTGAGGCAGGACAAAGATGTTGGTCTTTTGTAACGCAAGTAGCTCGAACCTGGCACACAAGCCTGCAAGTGCTTTAGCAGGTGTCTTGGTGCTGGCCTACTAAGCTCTGCCAGACTTGTAGAAAAATAACCTATTGCAGCGTTGAGAAACTTTGTCACTTGGCTACTGCAGGCCAGATCAGCCTGTGTCCTGTAGTTGCTGTGTGTGAAAGAAAGTTTGGCTCATGCAGCAAAGTGAAAGCAATGCTGATGGATGAAAAAGCAATTGCTGCTTGTTACACTTTCATGTGTATGCCTTTCTAGGAACAGTCCGACTAGTACGGTGCAAGGAAGTTGAATGATGCTGCACTTTCCATTTCAAGATGTCTGACTGTTCGCAGCATGCTGAGATGGGCTATTGCTTCCTGATTACGGCAGGCTGACAGGAGCACCTGCTGTTTGCATGAGATAGCCCAACTTTGACATTCAGTTGCAAATCGGTGGCCACCCATGGGTGCTGCAACCACTCAAGTGGACTCACGCTCCGCCAAGATGCTAGCAGCAGCTAGCAGCAGCGCTGTCAACACGGACTTGTCTTCATCAGCCGGCATCGCGAATACTCTGGTGCCCGAATCAAGCCTCCTTTCACACGAGCTATAATGGCAGGTGCAAAGTGTATGTAATGGGTTCCTGCTGACGCCACTCACAGTGAAAAAGACAGGCCGGCAGCAAGCCCACAGTTAACAGGCAAACACATATCATGCTGCAGGCGTGACTCACAGTTTGGAGCAGCAGTTGCTTGTTTTATCAGCCAGCATTGCATTCACTTTGCTGCATGAGCCAAACTTTCTTTGTCACAGTTTGATCCTTCCTTGCATGATGCTGAGCGAGTGTTGGCAGCGTAGGGAATGCAGCAGCAAAGGATCAAACTTTGGTGATCAATGCATTGGATGCAGTCAGAAAGGTATTCTGGTGCAAGCCTCCAGCTTGTAGGTCTTTCCACAACTGTTGTACAACTGTTGTACAACAGTGCTCAGCGGGAAGCTGGTTGAAACAGATCTGATAGTGATGGCTAAGGGTGCTGACTGTGCACAGATTGCCAAACGATAGGTGTTGTTCCTGGTGTGCTGTCGACAAACATGAAAGCATAAGCCAGCTACTGACTCAGTTTCATTGTGTGACAGTGACTGGCCCGGCGCATACAAGGACGTTCCAGCAAGCCCCGTTGGTGTATCGTATGTTTGATAATCAGGCACAGTGAGTTGTCCTTGACGCCGGTACGATGGCTCACCCAACCAAGCTGTCCATTAGTGAGGCCTTGTCAGCAGTAATGATGAGTCAGCAAGGTGGGCCGTCAACAAGGTCTGCAGGCTGCTGTAACAACAGTCAGAGCCTGTGCAGACTAAACACCGGCTTTCACATAGTCATAGTCAGAGCTTATGTGCAGCATATCATCAGAAGAGGCGCACATCTTTTGCGCAACTACGGTAGCCAGAATGGCGTGATAGCAGAAGCTGCGGCTGCATGCCATGTGCCAGTTGTTTCCAGCTACAAATTATTCAATGAAAGACCACTCACGTCATCAGCGCTCGTGGTGGGCATGTTGGTGTGGCGAGGAAGTTCTGCAGTACAGGATTACTTCGGTTGACTGCGCAGGAAGATTAATGGACGGGTTACCTTATTGTGACCGCAACATAGCTTAGTCCCTGAAGCGTTGATAACTATCCCATCGTCTTAGCAGCGATCAGCACGGCATTTCGCAGCTACAGGGCAGGGCCTGTCGTGGTTCGCTGTAATACCGGAACCCGTCCGCACGAGTTTGGTTGCAGCAAGACAGCAGTGACTCCAGCTTAACGCAGGTGCAAGTAAAGGACATCATGCGTGGTATCCAAAATTTGCACAAACACTTGGGTGGAGACTGCACCCCAGGTGGTAAGATACTATCGTCCTTTGCTTCTCGCTGCGTCTCCAGCTTAATGGAAACAATATGTGCATTCACTGGTGGCGGGCGCCAATATTCGCGTGAGCGTCCGCGCCTCAACACTGCGGTCTACGTGATATGCATTGCTTTCTGTTCTGTGTTTTGATCACGCCGTGGCATGCATACAGAATAGATCGTGCCAGAGTGAAATCACTTGCCCTGACGTGACTATATTCGTGCTGCAGAATTGGTCCTGACCAGGCGCGAGACCAGCAGAGAGGTGGGCAAAGCTTTTGTCGAGATAATACTTGGTTCCGAGTAGCTGATCAGCCCACTAGCGCTCAAACAACCGCGTTTATTCAGCTATCATATATCATCTGAGAACACCGACGCTTTCTTGCCGACAGTAGCTGACTCATGCTGCGCATCCCTCGACATGTCATAGCGTGCCTATTGGTCCAATCTGTTTTGGATGCTGACCTCTATGGAAGTTGCTGCCTGCCCTGGGCACTGAAAATGCAAATAAAGACGTGTTGATACTATCCAAGAAGTGTGTGATCGGCTTCAGCCCATGCAGACTGTGCAGGTTGACTGATACAGCACTGGGAACACTTTCACACTCAGTGTCTGTGTGCTTGTTGTGGCTGTGCTGCAGATTGCTGACCGTCAACCACTTGTCAAGGATCGTGCAGAGTATGAGCGCTTGTACAAATGGTCAGTTGAGGATCCTCAGGGCTTTTGGGCCCACATGGGTCATGATTATTTCTGGGCCAAGAAGGTAATGCAGTTCTTGACATCTGGGACCTCTGCCAGTGATAATATGCTGTCCTACTCTTCGTTTATAGGCATGCCAGATCTTGTACTGCTCTTCTCCGAGTGCTGATGCAGAAGAGGCTTTTTTATTGGTGTCCATGTCTGACATGAAGTATACATTGCCATGTATGTGCAGTGGGATGCCAATCACCACGAGTACAATTTTGACATGCGCAAGGGCCCTATCAGCGTTAAATGGTACAAGGGAGGCAAGACCAACGTGTGCTACAACTGCCTAGACAGATGGGTAGCTGCAGGACGTGGCAACCAGGTTGCATTCATCTGGTGAGTGGCTTTGTCCTGCATAAACAGCTTCATTGGTTCACATCTGTCATGAACTTGCCCTGCAATCATGTCGCAGTTGCTTACCATACCTGGCTGCTCAGGGGCACGTCAATGGTCACGTCAATAGGCATTACAATGATGCTTACTGCTGTTATTGGTCTTGCAGGGAGGGTAACGACTATGGCCATGAGCGCACAATGACGTATCAGCAGGTATTGAAAGAAACCTGCCGCGTTGCCAACTGGTTGAGGGGTAATGGTGTGCGTAAGGGCGACTGTGTGACCATCTACCTGCCCATGATCTGTGAGCTGCCCATTGCCATGTTGGCGTGTGCCCGTATTGGAGCAGTACACAGTGTGGTGTTTGGTGGCTTCTCAGCTGATGCTTTGGCGCAGCGCATTGAGGACGGCAAGTAAGTGTGAACAGACTGGGAAGATGTCAGCACCAAGTGCAAGAGCTTGAGTGTCAGACAGCCTGCTGGTGGTGGTGTATCCATGACTTCTCAAGGGGCTTTGCTGTGCCTGTAAATACAAGCTTGTGAGTTGCTTTACTGGCTCGGCCTGGTTTGACATCTGCTAGTTCTGGTTTACTTAGCGTCTGTCTGACTGTTGCTGCCGTTCAGGTCCCGTGTCATCATTACTGCTTCAGCTGTCATGCGCGGCAACAAGTGTGTCGACTTGAAGGCCATTGTGGACGAAGCAGCGCAGAAGGCAGCAGCAAATGGCTACAGAGATCTGCAGCGCGTGTTGGTCTGTGAGAAGAGCGCCCTGCCCAGGTAGGCAATGGGCCGGCCAGAGCTAGCCCCGGTAGCCTGCTGGAATTGTGTTAGTGCTGTAGGAATGTTACTACCGAAGGTTCGAATGCCCAGGCAGCAGATTGTGCCTGCCATGTTCCTCAGCATATTGTGCTTCTCCCGCAAGCCGCAGAGAGCATAATGATAGTGTCATTGCAAGTGGTCGCCTGGTGGTCAGCTGTTGTGTATCAACTTTCTCTGCAGGGAGCAGACTCCATGGACAGCTGGTCGTGATGTGTGGTGGCATCGTGAAATTCCTCAGCGCCCTGATTACTGTGAGCCTGAGTGGTGTGATGCTGAGGATCCCCTCTTCTTGCTGTACACATCCGGGAGCACAGGACAGCCCAAGGGTGTGCTGCACACAACAGGTTTGTTAACAAACTTCTCTATATCTTGCACTCATGTACCATCAGCTCACTCACCTTCCTCCCCATCGCCCAATTGCAGTTGGTGGTGTTGCATTCAAAGTGGTCGCAGATGTTCTGCCAGCAGTGTTCTGCAGGCAGGTGAGGCCCTGCCAAATTAGGGTCAAGCTGCTGAGTTGTGTTAGGGTCAAGCTGCTGAGTTGTGTTAGGGTCAAGCTGCTGAGTTGTGCTGGTGTTGTTGTGTTTTGTAGGCGGCTACATGGTTGGTGCTGGTACCACCTGCAAGTACCTGTTTGACCTGCGTCCTGGAGATGTATACTGGTGCACAGCAGATTGCGGATGGATTACAGGTCACACTTACCTGACTTATGGCCCACTGCTGAATGGTGTGACCAACGTACTATTTGGCAGTACACCAGCACATCCTGATGCAGGACGCTGCTGGCGCATCGTAGAAAAGTACAATGTAAGTTGATTGCCTCTCATTGTGATATGTTAGAAGTCATTCTTGCTGAGTTGAATACCTCTCATTGTGGTCCGTTAAAACCTATTCTTGCTGATCAAGATGTTGCTTATATCATCCATCTTCTGCTGAGCAAGCACCCCTTAACTGTTCCGCTGATAGGTCATTGTGCTGTCAATGGTTTGCAGGTTCGTGTGCTGTACACAGCCCCCACTCTCATCCGCAGCCTCATGCAGTTTGGTGACCACTGGGTTACTGAGCATGACCGCAGCAGCTTGCGGATTTTGGGTACAGTAGGAGAGCCCATCAACCCTCATGCTTGGGAGTGGTATCACCAGGTCAGCTATTGTACTTGGTGCTGTTTTTTCAAGCAGTGCTTGATGATGGGCGCAGCGACTGTTGTGTTTCATGTGTATCCTTCTTTTGTCCCATACAAGCCAGCAACTGGACAAATGTTGTCTTGGGTCAGGCAAGCTGAGGCTGCTACATGGGTTGTATGAAATTGACAATGTATGCTGGTGTGTCCTGTAGACTGTTGGTGAGGGCCGCTGCCCCATCATTGACACCTGGTGGCAGACAGAGACAGGTGCAGCAATGATCACGCCATTGCCATATGCCTGGGATCCCAAGCCTGGAAGTGCTACTCTACCTTTCTTTGGCGTGCAGCCTGTGCTGCTGACTGATAAGGGAGAGGAGATCAGTGGACCAGGTGGGGATATTTGATAACATGAGGTTTCTGGTATAACACATTGCTCTTTGTTCTCATTGATGCAACTGCATTGTATGATCACAGGTTTGCTATCTTTGTTGCATCAAACTTACTGTTGGGTTGAGAACAGATGCAGGGCTGTTGGTACACTAAAACTATACCAGTGTGCACTTAATCACACCAGCGTAATAACTTGGACCAACAATTTTGCTGCCTTCTGACACACCTGCAGGAGAGGGCATCCTTGCCATCAAGAACCCGTGGCCAAGCATGATGCGCACTCTGTACGGTGACCATGCACGCTTCGAACAGACATACTTCAGCGCTTTCAAGGGTTACTACTTCACAGGTAACATACCAACAGCAGCACTCGCATCCCACAGCAGCTCTACACTCTGTTCTACTTCTCAGGAATGTGGCTATGATGGCTGTGAGTATGTCGTTGGCACCTTTGGCAGGTGCTGCATGCATCCAGGCATGGGTACAATGACAACTAAACTTGCAGCGTTGTCATCTTGTATAAAACTCATGGTCTTCTTTGTTTCCTGTTCTGCTGTGTCTGTAGGTGATGGTTGCCGTCGGGACGAGGACGGTTACTACTGGATCACTGGTCGTGTTGATGATGTGATCAATGTCAGCGGACACAGAGTGGGAACAGCAGAGGTTGAAAGTGCACTCGCATCACATGACCAGTGCGCCGAGGCAGCTGTCATTGGGTAAGTTATGGTCTCCACCACTGTTTGACTTCCTTAGTTGCACCATTGCTGATTGATCATGTGATCGCAGCCTGCTGGGGCAATCAGGATGTAGTGCAGCTGGTGGAGTGAGTATTGCTGTAGCAACTATCATGTTGTCAATGGTAGTTTGGAGCGGTGCCTGGCAAAGTTGTAGATACTGACAGTACATCAAGGTGTAGCACCTGAATCAACAGACGTATGGACATTGAAGTTGAAGTGATGAGTGCAATGAGTTCGACCAGTCAAGCAGAGACATGCAAGCCAACCTCATGCCATGTTGTTCTGCAGGGTCCCTCATGCAGTAAAGGGCGAAGCTCTGTATGCGTACGTCACACTTCTGGAGGATGTTCAGCCATCTGCCAAGCTACATGCTGAGCTGGTGAACCTGGTGAAGACGCAAATTGGCAGCTTTGCAACACCAGATGTCATCCACTGGGCACCTGGGTTGCCAAAGACTCGCAGCGGCAAGATCATGCGCAGAATCTTGCGTAAGATTGCTACAAACCAGCTGAAAGATATTGGGGATACCTCAACACTTGCTGAGCCTCAGGTTGTGGATCAGCTCATTGCCAGTAGGCCAAAGACGTTGGCCAAGTTGTAAGCCAAGTACTCTGGGCTGTTTTTTTTTGGGGGGGGGGGGGTATGCAATGGGAGACATGCATGAGGATGAATTAAAAAGTTGCTGAAGCTGAGGCCATGCATCTGTGTCGAGGTTATGGCAGTCAGCCATGTATGTGTGGATGTGAAGTGCACTGTCAGCGTGCTATGTGCAAGGGTTGTGCATGCAATTATCCTTGTAGAATGGCCAACAGGTCAGACTGCTTGTGGTCTACTTGTGTGACATGAATTTTTGTACAAGAGAATGATAGCCTACCTAGTTGGTGTGGCTGTCTGTTGTGTTTTTATGTGTGAATCTGGTGTTCATGTGGATTGTGTGTGAATGTTTGAAGTCATTTTGTCTAATTGCCACTGGCGTCAGGTGCTAGCAGTAGAAACCATGAGCAGTGTGAATTGCTTGAATTCCTATCATGACAGTCCAGGTGTACGGTTCTCATGAGGTTGGTTGCGTGTATATGAAGATGTTTCAAGCCACCACCGCATCATTAGCTTCCAACTTGCAACTATTACTAATATTCAAGAGTCATTTCACTTCTTATAGGGCTTTCTGTTCTTTCGTGCATCAGCTGATGCTCTGCTTGTTGCCTTCATCCCTGAAGGTTCACGTGAAGTTGTGCAGTTGACGTCTCGTGTCAACGCCTTTTCAGGCCACTGGCCTAGCCCGGTAATCCATTCATCACTAATATTCAAGAGTCATTACATATCTGGCTTAGTAATGCTTTATCATTGCTGCGATAATCTCTGGGCGAGCTGTGTGCGGGCGCGAGGAAAGGAGGATTTACCTGCCGGCGGGATACTATCCTAGATGTTTATCCGCAGCTAGTATGACGAGCTTGTCGCTTGCGGGCCAGATGTCGCATCGCAGCGTGTGGCACAGCTGATGGTGGGGGTCTCGGAGAAGGAGGACATCGTCAGCCTAGTCACCCAGGCAGCCTGCTTCATTTGTTCGTGAGCTATATTTTAGGTCATCACAAGAAGTTACGACCATGGCGTACCCAAAGGACGGCTGTTCGCA
>LWCB01007889.1:0-10073 GCA_001630525.1 Coelastrella sp. M60 | reverse complement strand
TGTCTGTGACCAGCGAGTGCCACTTAGGTACTAATAGCAGCTTGCGCAGATCACTAGAGAGTCTTACCTTCCCAGATCCTCATCAATTCAAGGATTTATGCAGCATACAACATTGCAGAGAGTCACAAAGTCGCCCCTACATGTATCCAACATAACAATCAGAACCTGGTTGCCAAGCTGATGCAGCCACAAACTGTCTACTAAAGCAAACAATGCACGCAGTTTGGTTGAACGAGCAACATACTTACATATAGCCCTGAAACATCACACCTTGGGCTGTTGCTGTCCCAAGCAAACACTCAGCAGCCAACAAACAATCATGGTCGGCAAAAGCAGAACATGCACAAGCTAACAATGTGTTCACATGTCACTTTGTTCAGGAATATCCAGTCGTAAACAAGCATCAACATTGCAGGATCCTTGAGCGACATACCAATACCCTACATCATGCGGTATTATGCAAAAAAAACTGATCCAGTAGGACACAACAATATAGCCAGGCGAGGACAGGGTGGGGCGGCCGCCCCACTCACACTGGTGTTTTTGCTGTCATCTGCGTTTCTTCCAGGTAATTTGAAGTCGACTTGGGACAGCACTTGGGTTCAGAAGCACACCTCCACGTCTTGATGACACAGCTCTGGGTGGCGGCCCCAGTGCATATCATTAAGCTGTATCAGGCATCTTATTTGTTGCATGGCTGACTTGTTTACAACAATATAACACAACACATTCAGCCCCAAAACACAAAAAGCCTTCAGAACACAGACCACTCTGTTAGCAAGCCTACGCCGTCAATTACAAACCACCCATGTGTCCCGACTGCTGTCAGAGTACTGCATTCTGTGTTGACCAGTAGCTCCCAGTAGCTGCATTGCTGGTGACACCCTGCTGCTGCTGTGATGTACCTGCAGAACTCTCAAAGCCGCCACTTCCACCCGGCCGGCGTAACCAACCCGCCAGACCCTCAGAAATACGCTGCTGCTGTTGCTGTTGAGGCGCAGGGTTTAGCTGCTGGGTTGCTACGGCAGCAACATGTGTCAACTGCTGATTTGCTTGCTGCTGCTGCTGCTGCACCGTCAGTTGCAGCGCCTCTATCTGCTGCTGCATTGTGACCATCACTTCTGCCTGCTTTTGCGTATATTCCTCCAACTGCTTGATCCTGATCAGGAATGCCTGATGATCATCAGTCAGAGATCCAACTTGAGCTCTCAGGAGATCAAGATCACTGGACACTGATGCACGCAGATCAGACACTGCTGCTGCTGCTGCATTGCCACCCCCAGCAGCACTGCTGCCCACTGGGGCCACTGCCTGCATTGCTCCTGCTGCTACTGGTGGTGACCTCAGAGTGTTGTGCAGTACATGAGCTGGAGTGCTGCTGATACCTGCAGCCTGCTGCTGCTGCAATATGTGGTGATTACCAGCAGTGATGGCAGCAGGAGCCCCATTAGCTACTGACGGATCCTGCTGCTGCTGCTGCTGCTGCTGCTGCTTGAACCTGCTGTCTCCTGCTGCTTGCATTCCTTTGACTGCTGTTGCTGCTGGTGGTGTTGCTGGTGCACTGCTGGAGCTGCCATTGCTGGCTGGGCCAGATGCAGGATGATGACTCTGAGTCATGACCCCTGAGGATGACAATGATGATGATGATGATGCTGGCGCTGCTGCTGCCGGCGCTGTTGAGGTGTAGGCACCACCAGAAGAATAAGGCCTTGATTGACGCTCCAAGACCAGGGGGGGATCTGCTGCTTTTGCTGCCGTCACAGTGTTTTGAGAGGATGCACCTGGTGCTTGTGCAGATGCAGCTGGCTTGCTGCTGCTGGAATACTGCTGCTGCTGTGATGGCTGACCAGCAACCCCTCTGTTTGTTGCTGCACGAGCTGTGATGTCTGCCAGCTTAGCAAAATCAGGTCCTTGCTGCTGCTGAAGCCTACTATTGGGTGCAGCTCCACCTGAATGCTGGGCAGCTGCATACCCGTTACCTCTGGTTGCTGCAAGTCGATCTGCCTTGCTTGGGCTGCTGCTGCTGCTGCCGCTGCTGCCACCCTCTGCTGGTGTTGTTGATGGACTGCCAACAGGTGTGTTCAATGCATGAGCCTGTAACTTCACAGCAGCAGCAGCAGCAGAGGCAGGTATAGGGCCTGAAGTCGCTTCTGCTGCTGCTGGTGTGACAGGCACCCCACCTCCACTGCTAAACCTTGCCCAATCTTGTGATGCGCGTGGCTGCTGCTGCTGCTGTGGTGCCCCTGATGTGGCACCACCATTGCTGCCACTAGCAACACCTGCTGCTGTTGTTCCCCAGAAGGACCCACTGCTGGATGCAGACGCCGAGTGTGGCTGTTGAGGCTGCTGCTGCTGCTGCTGCTGCTGTTGCTGCTGTATGAACTGCTTCACATTCTCATGAAGCTGCTGCTGCTGTATGGGGGCTGGCTGCTGCTGTGACTGATGCTGAGGAGCAGCAGCAGGCGGCTTTGCTGCTGGTGCTGCTGCTGCAGTTGGTGTGTTTGTTATTGCCATTGTGGTAATACCTCTCCCTGTTATTGCCATTGCTGCCTGGTCCAGCTGTTCCAATACTGCAGTGATGTTTGGCCTCTGAGCTGGATCAACAGTCAACAACTGCCTGATAAGAGCACGCAACTGTATGTGACAACATCAACAAAACAAACAGCAGCAGCAGCAGCATACGTGAATTTAGAAAGACACCTCTACACATATGTCCCTGTATAAGCAGGTGTAGGGACAGACAGACTGAGCATAGTCCAACGCAAGCTGCAAGTGTGACGAGCAACTCATGACAGCAGCACAGCTGGGTTCAGCTGATCATCAGGCAACACAACTACGTAAATCACCATGGTGGATACCGATCAAGTTGCATCGTATACATTTGTCATAAGGTTATAGTACACACACTGGGTCCCCCACCTGTGGTGCTCTTGTTTGCGGCAATTCATACTTTGCATTCAGCACCTGCAGCTTGCTATCCCCGGTGAAGGGCAGCCTGCCGTAACACAACACAAACAGCAGCACACCCAGCGCCCAGATGTCTACCTTGGTGTCGATGAGGTGGCGCTCGTAAAGGTCCCACATCTGTGGACGGTTGGAAATAATGCAGCAGCAGCAGTAGCAGGAGGAGGAGCAGCAGATGAGCCCAAAGCAGCAGGGACGTGTGGGATCCATGTGATTTCCAGTCAAATACAAGAACAGCAACACCTGATGCAGCAGCAGCAGATGTGTTTTGCAGTACTGTGCACACTTGTGTGATTTTGTGTCTGCGGTCACCTGCCGTCTATCTGCAGATACAAACAAGGAGAAGCCCGATTACTGCAGATAACATTGAGACATAACGCAGGCTCTCTGTGCCTTGTGCCTTGCACAACCACCATCACCACCCCCCTTCCCTCCCCTGCTACCCCCTGTCCCCCTGTTACCTCTGGTGGTCTGTATGCTGGTGTTGTGTGTTTTCTGATGACTTCCTCCTCTGCTGCCATTGCCTCAGGGGTGTCATACACCTGAGCTCTGGTTGTGGCACTGCCGTAGTCGCACAACACCCAGGTGCCATCAGGAAGCATCAACACATTCTCAGCCTTCAGGTCCCTGAAGATATGATGACAATGTAACGGTTATGAGGGAGTGGAGGGCGGTCAGAAGGCCTTCTAGCAATGAATGGTTCAGGGGTGTGGTGGTGAGCAATGAGAGGTTGCAGGAGACTACAGACAGCTGATGTACTGCAAGGAGCGGCATGATGAACCACATCAGTAACTTGCAACAGAGCAGTCACACTGCTGATGATAAAAGGTGTCAGGCCTCTCAACTGGATTCATCTATTCTGTTTCAGCTGGTCTGAAATACACATAGATCTACTGCTTCTGTACTCGAACTTCTGTGCCATACATGAACCTAGCACATGGACCAACCAATATCGCAACATGCCCCCCCTCACCTGTGAGTGAGCGGTGGTTTCTGTCTGTGCATGTGAGCAATTGCCTGACACACACAACCGAATATGTGGATCACAGTTCTTTCCTCCAGAGTGAAGTTGTGTCTGGCCAGGAGGTCAAGCAGCGTGCCAGGACAGAAATCCAGCAGGAAGAATCCGTCTGTCTCACCACCCTTGGGGCCGGCAAATGCCACAGCATACAGACGGAGAATGTTGGGGTGACCACGGAGCTTGGCCTGCATGTGTTTGCAGTTGTATGAGGTGCAGTGACATGTATGAATGTTTGAATGGGTTGAAATGGGTTTGAACAGCGGGAGGTGCAAGAGAACAGCAGCAATAGCTAAACACATGAAAGGTATGCTATGTATCATATGATGTATGCACTGACTACTGCTGACCTGGGTTTTGGCCTCCTGTTGCACTTCTTTGATGATCTCTTGATCACCATTCAGCCGGAGATGCTTCAAGGCGAACTTCTGTCCGCTGCTGATGTCCGTGACTTTGTATATGTCTGCATAACCACCAGTGCCTAGTAGAGCATCAACCCTGACTTGATACTGACCAACCTGCAAATATTCATGAATAGCGACCTGATGGTGCTATACAGGGGGCATTGTGCTAAAAGCCCGATGCTTGCTACGATGGTTGCATGCTCAGCTGGTCCAGCTTCATGCGCACACTTCCTTCAGGTCTACCAGTTTCACACCGAGTGCTGATGGTGTGTGCTGGACGGCATAACCTGGCAACGCACCTGTACGGTCTTGTTGATAAGCAATGCCTTGTCATCTCGAGAGGCTCTGTTGCCGAATAGCTTTTTCATGGTAATGATGCATGCACGAAACTGCCCTTCAACTTCTGGCGTGAATCTTAGCACTACAACGCCATGCCTAGTTCATAATTTGGTCAAGCTTACGACATAAGCATTGTACTGGTCTGAGTTGTCTATGCTACGCCCTGTACGCTTGTGCTGTCACTGCAGGGCAGGGCTTGACTGTGCACTGGCGGATGGGATGTTGCTGTGAACTGCGCAACAGTAGATCTAAACACAGCTGGCACAATGGAGAAGCTGGTAATCCTGGCGCATCGGAGTTTTCACTGCCGCTGTGCTGATGCTGAGCCTGTAACACAGGAACAAGTTGAAGACGACAACTTGCGCCAACCTTGGCGGTTGATTGTTGTAACTGCATAGATCATACTTGTATATGTTTCCAAAGCAAATGAATGATCAACAAGCACTTGCAGACAAAGGTCTTCACAATATTCTGGCAGGTTGCCTGCTTCGTGCAGTCTTGAGTGCTTCCACGGCCAAATGCGTTATCATATAGTATATGGACTACATTGAGAGGATGCTTGAGAGAGCGGCGGTCTAGGTTGCTGCCACTGTCGATTGCAAGCAGCAATCATGGGTTGGGAGAGGGAAGCGGAGTTCAAGAAGCTCCTTGCCAGATGCTGCAACAAAGCATCGCGTTCAGCGATTGATAGCCTTGCTCAAATAGCTGTAGAGGACCACAACCTGGTAAGGGGGGCACATGTTGGCGCCTGATCAAGTAGCAGTCCTGCTGTGATACCATAGGTGTTACCGCATTGATCCCCTTGAATATAACGCTCTCCTGCCCATGAAGCAGTATCTATGCAGCAAGTATACATCACCAGCCTTGTGTCAAGTAGCTATGTTCATGCTTTCATGGGCTCCCGCCTGGGACTGCTGGCTTTCGCTGGATCATGCTGTTGCTGTCACGGCTAGTTGTAACTCTGTGATTTACCTGTGAACGCCTGTCACTCTGCTCTCTTGCAGTGCTACAAGGCTGTGCCACTGCTAATGGAGAAGCAATTACGGCGCAGCAGTGGTGGCATGCAGCGTGTGAATGTGATGTATGCTGTGTCAAAGCTGCTCAGACAGGCCAACAAGGAACTCAAAGGAAAAGCAAAGTTCGGTGAGGCCGCAGCAACAGAAGCACGACCGGCAGAAACAGCAGTAAAGTTGCAGCAGCCTGCAACCACAAGCAGAGCATAATTCCATTCTTCTCTGAAAAGCAAGGGCACAATTAATGGCTGTACTGCCTGGCATACAATAATCGGCTTGCTTTTGCTACAGCTGCCATAGCCACTTGAAGGACACATCCAGACTTTAACTTACATCTCCCAAAACCACTCTAGCTGAGTAATTAGTTGTTGTCACTCGTATGCCGTACATGATGTCATGATGTTAATGATTGTTGTCACACTGCAGCTGAGCGCTTTGCTCCACTCCTCCCAGCAATGTTCAACAGCATCGCACAGCAGCTGCCTCCCCAGGAACTGCACCACATGGTGAAGCTCATGCAGTCATGGAGACAGGAGGCAATATTGCCTCACACACAGCTTGATAACCTGGAGGCAATCATTCCTGGGTTAGCAGCAGCAGGAGCAGCAGCAGGTGCTGGTGTCACTGGTGCTGATGTTGGCTACTATGAGGGATCTGATACTGCAGGGGGTGTCACATTGCAGCAGCAGCTGGCAGGACAGCTTGCTGCTGACGTTGGTGCTGGTGGCAGTGGCAGTAAGGGGTCAGCAGCATCACCAGGGGGGCAGCAGCTACAGGTAGTGCACAGCAGTCTGACACCAGCTAAGCGGGTAAGCATCAGGTTAAATCATCTTGTTGTCCATGTTGCACTTGTTCTGCATTGCTATTCACTCCTTTGTGCAGGACTGCAAGTTCAGCTCGTGAGTGGGAATGTTGTTTGAGGGCTGTTGTGCTTTCTCTCATCATGCCAGGACAGCTGCAAGTATTCTTTGTGGTATGCGCCTTCTGGGTGGACTTCAGGTAGCCACGCTGTAGTATACCTGTTTTCTGCGGTACCAGTTGTCATTATTGTGGTGTGTATCTGCTGCCCAGTGTGAACACATACTCTGCCAGATCCAATCTATTGCTCCATACTTGTCCAACCTGTCAACTTGTTGTCATGTTGCAGCCGCATGAACTTGGAGGCACATTCAGCACACCAGCAGCAGCAGCGCAACAACAACTCGCAACAGCGCATGTCAACAAGAAGCATGCAGCAGCAGCAGCGGGTGATGATGGTGATGCCTATGACCCCTTCACAGCTGATTCAGCAGCACCTGTGGAACCAGTCAGCAGCAGCATACCACCGCCACCACCACCACCACCTGCACCTGCGCCAACAAACATGCCCTCAGATCCAAGAAGAGTGACACCACCACCACCGCTGCCAACAGGGCAGCAGCCAGCGGCAGCAACAGGGGCTAGCAACGGCCTGGCAGCATTGGCAGCAGCATTGGGGGCAACAGCAGGTGTACCACCCCTGCCTGCCGCAGTGCCTACTATTACAGCAGCAGCGCCACAGGTAGCAGCACCTCAGCAGCAGCAGCAGCAGTTGATGACCTGGACCACAGGAGCAGCAGTGCCACAGCAGCAGCAACAGTGGGGCAATGGACATGGATGTGCTCAGCCTCAACAGCAGGTGCGGCCACAGCCATACCAGCAACAGTGGCCGCAGCAGCAACAACAGCAGCAGCAATGCCCCCAACAACAGCAGCGGCACCAATGGCCCCAGCAACAGCAGCAGCAGCAGTGGCCAGAACATCCTCGTAATAGTCAGCATGCAGATCATAACCCATACAAGATGTACCAGCAACAACAACAGCAACAGCAGCAGCCGCTTTCTGGTAACGCTGGTATGCCTGTGTTTGGAGTTCTGCCGCAGGTCAGCACCAGTGCTGCTGCTACCGCTTTAGGAACAGTCACAATGGCACACATGCGTCAAGACATCAATGGTGGTGGGGACTCTCCTACAGCTGGCAGAGCTGCTCGTTTAAGATTTGGTCAGAATCTCAAGAGACATACTCCAACAGCAGCAGTACCACCAACAACAACAGTAGTGTTGCAAAATCATCAGCAAACACCTCTTGCTGGTGGTGCAGCAATAGGACAATCAAGATTACATATACCTGGTATCACACCGCCACCTGCACCTGCTGCCGCCAATCATCATCAGCAGCAGTCTGTACCTTCAGCTCCAGCAGCAGCACCATTGGGCCGTGCACCTCCAGGGTTAGGGCTGCAGGCAAGTTCTGCGGCAGCAGCAGGAGGGCAGCAGCATCAGATACCTGGCCTAGGAACAACCTCTACTGCTGCTGCACACATTCCGGGGCTGAGCTCTCAATCACAACAGCACCCAGTTGCAGCAACACATGGTGAGGAGCAGACTGCGCCAGTCAGAGCAAGGAAAAGCCGCTGGGAAACCTCAGAGCCACCAGCAGCAGCAGGTCCTGCCCAGTCTACTGCTGCCGGGTCACAGACAGCAGCACAGATGCAGCAACATGCAGCTGCTATTGCTGCCAGGCTTACAGCCCCCGCTGCTGCTGCCCCCGCTGCTGCTGCCAGCCCTGCTGTAGCAGTTCCCCCCAAGTCTGCTGAGCACCACACACCCAGTCAGCCGCCTCTCAAACAGCAGCAGCAGCAGCAGCAGTGTTATTATGAGTCCCCTATCAGCAGTCTTCACACCCCCATGTCTGTTCAGATGTCAGCAGGCACCACCACTGGAGGTCAGGGTGGGCAGGGTGGGGGACAGGATGCCGTCACATCAGCATATGCGGCAACAGCAACAGCAGTAACCCCGCCGCCGCCACCACCACCACCACCACCACCTCCAGCAGTTGCAGACGCAGCAGAAGGTGGAGGCAGGACGTCAGAACCACCACCACCAGCAGTCACCAATTCACCCCCAGCAGTTTTGAATAATGTGTCTGCGGTCAAAGAGCAGCCAGCAGTAGCAGCCCAGACCTCACCTCCATTGGCTGCAACCCCAGCTGTTAATGATACTGCTGAAGGTATCAACAAAGCTGGTTATGGCGGTGAGAGATCAAGGCAAGATGGGTCATCAGCAGTAGGATCTGCTGCAAATGGCGAACCAGGAAGACCAGAAACTGCTGACAAAATTACATCCAATGCTGTGGCAGCAACACCACATCCAGCCAAGCAGCAAGGCATATTGCCAGTAGGTGTAGTCGTTCCTGGTGATGTCTTGTCATCACCACCGCCAGCACCGCCTCCTCCTCCTCCTCCTGCTGCTGCTGCTGCTGGTGGTGGTGGTGGTGGTTGTGGTGGTGGTGGTGGTGCTGCTGCAGTGACACCTGGTCCAGGATCACAAGTACCAACAGCAGCGTCATCAGCAGCTCCGTCTCCTGTGAGTCCTGATGATGACCCCATGAAGGCACTGGGCCTGGACAACCTGGTGGACCTGCCTGGAGACAGTGAAGACATCTACTCAATATTTGGAGACAGCTGATGCAGCAGGTTGAGGACAAGTTTGGTGATGCTGATAGCACTGACGGCCGGAGTGGGTGTCATTTACAACAACTACGGAAGGCCGGACCTGGTGCAGCAACACACTTGTGAATGTTGCTGATGGCACTGATTTTGCTAGGCAATCTTAGTTGCAGCAGGCTGGTGTCGCTGAACTTGTCTGTCGCGGGTGGTGCTGTGCAAGTTGACCTCGGAGCTTTCGGCCTATTGCTGACCAGTGACAGTTCCGTTGTGTCCTGAGCCCCGATCAGAGGTCAGTGTTTGGCTGTTGTGCAAGATATCTTCAACTGCGCCGATCATGTGACAGGGTGCCGTGCAGCGAAGCACGACTCGCAATGCCTCATTCCGAAGCCTGCCAAAAGCAGGTGCAGATGAAGAGGTAAAACGTCACCAACGTCTTGATCTCATGAGCTACGCTCTTCGACGAAGAGACGGTGACAGCTTGAACGACGTTCTATGCTATCACGGGTTCCAACCTTGAATTCAAGGGTCAGACTGAACGGTGTTACCTCGCTGAACCGCCCACGGTTGTGACACAGCCATCACAGTGCCAGTTGGTAAACAGACAAATGTGCATCACATTTCAGACTCGGCAGCAAACAACAGCCAAGCGCTTTCAAAGATTGATACTGCAGCATGTCGAGTCAACTGAACTTCACTGAGCTGAGCTGTTCACCAAATGCCTGTGCTTCAGACCCAAAGCAGTCAGTGACTCGCTGAGCACCACCTGGACAACTTGGATGAAGGCTCACTGAGCCTTTCTTGACGGACAAGAAATTATGCAACGCGCAGAGTATATCATATAACTGCTTGCACAAGTACATTGGGACACAC
>LWCB01007887.1:0-21498 GCA_001630525.1 Coelastrella sp. M60 | reverse complement strand
CAGCAAACTTGACCTGGTCTTCTGACCGGTGAACTTTGCACAGTATCGGGACAGCTGTGAATACTCTACAGGTAGGCAACTTGAAGACCATCTACAAACCAGATGTCAGCCGCCAAGCTAGCATATACTGCTGCTGCACCAGCCAGCCGGTCAAACAGCGGACAGAGACCCAACATGCTGCATGGGGCTCACGACTAATGATGAGCTTATCTATATGAAAACCACATTTCACCGACCTGCAAAGCGATGTCGTCCTTCCAGTTGCGCAGGCGATTGGCCTCATCTGCACAAAAAAGATCACACAAGGTGACACTAGAAGCATGCAACACCATAAAGCGCTGAGTGTGCACGACTCTCCCACAAACGACGACGCAGACATCACCAAACATTGCTCTTATCACAGCTGTTGCTCATGCCGATGATGTATGAGGCGCCAAATGGAGCCAAGCAAAGGTTTGATACCATACAACCAAACAAAACTGCAGCTTGCGAATGTACGACAGAGGTCAGCTACACAGCTTGCTATGCCAGCTAATGGGATGACAGCTTGCGAAGAACAGTAAGCATAGCACACCTGGGTCTACTGCAAGGACCTCACCTATGCAGATTACGGGGAGTGGCTTGTGTGGATACTTCTCCAGCCATTCACTGAGCATGTTCACCATGCTGTCCAATGGGGCTCTGGCATCGCTGTCATTGAGCTTGATGCTCCCCAGCTGGCCCAGTTTGACTTCCTTGACATTATTCATCAACAACTTTAGGATATTATTGACGTTGATGTCCAAAGAGTCATTTTGCTGGGCCAGTTGCTGAACAAAGGAAGCTGGGTCTGTGGTACCCCCAGACCTGCAGTCCACAGTGAGGAACACCTGCTTCTGCCCACTTGGCTTGGGATTGAGCATGGCCTTCTCCTGGATGTGGCGCAGTATCATCTGCAGAAGCAGGGACCACATCAATTCACCAGGTGAAGTTCAATGCATTTGATGCAAGTTGTTGCGCATATATTCAACCAAGTCTGTGGTGTAGGTGCTGTTCTCCTGGCTGCATGCAGTATCGATGACTGCTGTGCATTGTCACACCCTGTGTATGGCTGCAGCTGCAAGCGTCTCACCGTCTTTCCTGTGTCAACGGGGCCAGTGAGGACAATTACTCCTTGTGGTTCACTGGAGATTGCCGCAACCAAAGACTCTGTCTCCTTATCGCGGTTATGGAATGGGTGAAGGCTTGCCTGCATCAGCAACGACATGCAGCTCATGCAGTGCCATCAAGCAGCTTGTTGTAGCCTCTAAACACCCCAGAGTATACCTTAGCCGCCACCATCGTCCTAACACAGCCTGTCTTTGCGTTTCGGTGAGGTGACAAGCGTCCAAGGCAACTTCCATCTGCTGAATGGTGACTGTAGACAGCTGCAGCACGCATGCAGCTGCGTGTTTGGGCCTGACTGGCCTTCGAACAAATTGGAACCGTTGTGCATGGATGACGCAGCATCAAGCACCTCGAGTACGAGTCCGCCATTCGACCATGGATAACAGGCATGCCTCTGTTCTTGTCCTCAGGTGTACGACATCAGTAAGCAGCAACGAACGTGAGTATATCCAAAGATGAAAAGCCCTTACAGCTCTAAAAGAATTGGCACGGACTTCAGGAGGGCTCTGTTCGCGGGTTCGCGGAGCTAACTGCAGTCACTGCAATGCAGTGTGTCATTTGTAATGACACAAACGCTGTACCGTCCCACCGTGGTTTTCCCCTGTTACGCTATGTGCTGCTCTTTGTGTGTGTGCATGCTGAAACCCGCTGTGCATGCACAAGTCTGGAATGTCACCCAGCTGGGTCCCAGGGCCTGCAGAACTTGGCAGTCACTTTTTCACAGCAATCTCAACCGAAAACGCTTGAAGACTGAGCTGGCCCTGGGATGAACCATCACGATACATTTGGCTATCTGTGACATCCTTGCTGTAACAAATAAAGAGATCCAGTGCAGTACTGGTTACCATTCTAAGCCAACTGCTTCCCACAGGGTATCTGCGCTGTTGGCAGCAACACTGTTGCTACGGTAACCACATATGCATCTTGCCTGTTGCACGCTGAACTTGTTTGTATGCACACTAATGCATATGCACCGAATGTACAATATGGCACGCTAGAACTGCAGACAAGCCTTGTGTCAAGTTGATGAGATGTTCTGACATTGTCAGCTGTCAAGCAAACAACTGATGCAGTCCACTTGCAATGCATTTACTTGCATTCACACACATTCATGCAGAGGGTTCAGAGACTACTACATGCCCCAGCTTCTTGTCTCGGGTGGCGGCCCCTTAGAAGCAGCAATTGTTTTTCATCCATCAGCATTGCTTTCACCTTGCTGCATGAGCCGAACTTTCTTTCACACATTCAGGCACGGTCCAACCATGCTCAATACATGTTGATGGCACAACTCTGAATGGCGGCGCAGTGCATGAGTTTGTCCCATGCAGCAAAAGGAATGCAATGCGGGCTGATTGAGAAATTGTTTAAAGCAGCTACTGCTCCTTGACACATGACTTGAAGCTGCAGCAGAACACTGAGCACTTGGGCGGACAGTGATTGTTGTGCACCTGTTGTGCTGCTACTGATCCTGCTATTCTGCTCTGCTGTGAACAAGGAACAGTACAGTGCATGGCAAGGCAGACAGTTGCAGACATGTCTGTACCTGCACATGCTGTGCCATTCGCAACGCTTGCTGCCCAGACCCTGCTATCCAGGCTTCTGCGGCACCTGTTGATACCAAATACGGAAGCAACTTATGCCTGTCTCATGGTGTCAGTGCTGACCTGGGGGGTACAGTGCGTGCTGCTGCTCATGATCAGGCAGATTGACACACACGGCCCTAGCTGCATGATGCATACCCATGTTCTGTCTGTTTTATGTACAATGCTGTGTGTGTGCCTCTATGTTTCTTATACACACCCTTTCGAACGTACATGTCTGCGACTGGCCATTAACACTTGCAGATGCTACGATGTAAACATGATGGGCGAGTTGTGGTCAAGTGTGGATAGGATGGACATGAGGCCAGGAACGAGTCTAGCATGGAGCATTGCCGCTGCATGGAGCATCGCAGACGTCCTGCACGACAAGCCTGTCGCTGCCAGGCACGCAGCGGATGTTTCGTCGTGTCAGGCACAATCTGCAGAAGCGCACCGCCCAACCAAGGCAGCACAGACGATCCGCGGCGCCCGAGGTTGAGGGTTTCTAGGGTTTAGGGTTAGGCATTTGTGCCTAACGAAGACGGGGGCAGGTCTGTGCTCAGCCAGCAGCAGATACAGGCTGAATTGTGCACTCAATGATGAGATGAGAGTCTGAACACTATAATCAGGTACTCTTTAGTCTTTGCAAAATGTTATGTGGGTGCTTGCTGACATGGTCACCAGTAGCACAGGTAACACTGACGACGCACCACGGTACAGCACATCGTTTGGTACAGCAGGCACTGATGTGGGCCACTCACAGCACTGCAAGCCTCTCCTCACGGCCACTTACGAGTGATAGAACTCGTATGGTATGTTGTCATGCTGTTGTGCAGCACACTTGAGCACTGGAAGCTACTGCATGCACCTGCTCGCTGCTGCTGCTTACCTTCAGTCACAAGCGCCATCGTCCAATCGCAGAGAAAAGACTGGTGAAGCTGGCTGTGACGGGCCTTATCGTTCGATAAGGATCTAGGTAGTCTGCAGTACCCTGGCCCAGACGAAATCAAACAACAACGTAGAGCCTTATGATGGTCAGGCTGGTCAGCCATGTCAATGCATCAGGTTCAGCAATGCAGCAGTGCAAGAGTGCACTCCATCGTTACAATCAGGCTTTATCATATATGAAAATCTTACAAAGTATATATCGAAACCTCAAAAGTGCTGAATCACGCTAACTGCGCACCTCTTTTCGTTATCAGTTTGGAATGGTACTGCAAGTTCCCAACTTCGCCAGTACAAAATCCAGTGGCGTCTTTCCAAAGCGGCTGCGCAAGCAGCTAGGAGTGTCAGCAAAACAGATTGCAGGTTGTTTATAGCTCGGATCACATGATCGAGAGTTGCTGATAAGGCCACAAGTGCGCTAATATCTTGCGGTGCTTCACCATGAGGAACCGAGATGCAGCAAGCCGAGAGGAGATAACATCCGTTCACTATACAATTATGACTGATACAACACATCTTGTGCTTGCACTACCAGCTATGTCGGAACGGTCTCCCGGCACTGGTGGTTCGCCGCACCTTGTGTGTTGATTTCTGGCTGACAACTCGTGAGTAAAATATCTCTACAAACTACGATGCTGTTGGAGATGAATGGAGCAGCTTCACGTTGGCACAATGAGCATGGGGGACCATCCTGCTTGCTGCACCAATATGGTCTACCAGATTGCCACGTGCGTACAGCACACGTCGAATACGACGGTTGGACAAGCAGCACTCAATGCACGTTGCACCAGAAGAATGCACTGCGTGGCACTTCAGAAGAAGTGCCTGGACGCTTAAACCACAGCCAGTGTACCAGCACGTAGCACACTCTAGAGATCTGCAATAACTGCTGAGGTTGATCACATCTGCCAATACAAGAATATTTTGGAACTTTGCACCGTTGCTGCGACCTCCGGTTGCAGTATTTCACACTCAGAGAAGTTGCCCTTCCATTAGGTATGCGGTGTTGACAAACACCTCATGCGTGCATACGCATCAGCTTCTTCTATCAGCATACTTCCTTGGGGGGACGGGGTAGTGCAGGTGTTGAATAAGAGCGCCTGTCACACTGAGTCCTGCATGGCCCTCCTGCCCTTCTGCATGACCCTCCTGCCATAGTTGGCTCCTGCCACTCCTCATAGTATATACTCTTCCCAACAGGCGGCTTCTTGTAGCACACAGCCAGAAGCAACACCTGCAGTATACAACAGCAGCTGGTGTTCTAGCGACTGGCTGAGCATGTTGGTTTGCTGACACCAAAGCAGCATGCAACAAGTGCAGTGGAGCAAGCTTGAACGCTGCTGCGGTGCTTGGTTATAGGGTGGTGACAATTTGTTTCCCAGCTATGCCATACTGACATAACTCCTTCAGTGATCCAGGCTAAACGCTGCTGCGGTTATAGAGTGGTCACAAGTTGTTTGCTTGCTCTGTCATACTGACATAACTGCCTAACTGATCCAGGCACACCTGAGGTTGTTGATAGCTGTTTGCTGGTCGGCTGGATGAAGCCCAACATCATCTGCTTCTGAAGAGACCCACCCAGTCCTAACCTCCTGGGAACAGATGCACCAGCTGAACAGATGCGGCGAAAGAGAACCTTTGCACTGGACAGCAGGCTGGGCAACTTGTGGCTGCAGTACATGATGGTGACCTATCTCAGTCACAGGAACTGATAGAAGATGTGCAGCTCAAAACCATCAGAAGCAACACCTGCAGCATAAACCAGCAGATAGTGTTCTAGCAAATGGCCGGCATGTGACTATGTTGACAACAAGGTGCGATGAAGCGGCGTAAACGCTGCTGCGGTGCTTGGTCAAGACAGCAGCTGGTGTTCTAGCAGTTGGATGAAGCATGTTACTCTGCTGAAACCAATGCAGCATGCAACAAGTGCAGTGAAGCAAGCTTGGACGCTGCTGCGGTGCTTCTTTATGAAGTGGTGAGAAAGCCGTTTGCCTGCTGTGTCATACTGGCATAAGTGCTTCACTGATCCAGGCACACCTGAGTATATCAAGTGGCTGTCTGCTGGTCTAAGAGCTGAAGCCCACCACCATCTGCTTATAGTTGGAACCACCCAGTGCTAACCTGTCCTGATCACAAGCGGCGAAGGCGGTTGTGTGGGTCAAAACAGCCCTTTCCAAGTGAGCTGTGAGCCAGCTGCTTGGGGCCACACCCTGCTGCACCCTTTGCTGGAGGGCCACTGCAGCGATGCAACTGTACAAGAGAATGCTGCTCAGCTGCATTGCTGTTGTGAACCCTCCCCAGTAGCTGATTTGTGTGTTTTGCAAGTCAAGCATGGTTGCCAAGGACTGTTGATCTCGTACTGAAGGACCCCTGCAGTTCAGCACGCACAACGCACGATGAGCGGTGATGGTCTGTGCTGCTTGACTGGCTGCAAGCAGCCAATATGTGCAGAATTGATTATGAGCACAAGCTGATAAGTGAGTGTCTGCCTGATCTGCTGCTGGCACCAGCATGACTGCAAGCGTTGGGTCTGTGAGCTGCTGCTTGTGTGTCTGCCAGGTTTCCCTGGCCCGTGACACATAACTGAATCAATGTATGCTACAGCTGCCACAAGGAGCCTGACCGCCCTTGTGAATGCAGAACATGTCATAATCTTGAAGATTGCTGCACTGGGTGCTAAAAGTAATGATGAGGGACTTGAGCTGATGCTTATATGTCTGCTAGATTTCCAGACGGCACAGGCAAAGATGATGCTGCTGGACTGTAGGCATGGGTATGAGGCAAGTCACAATCCAGACCAGCTGCTCACCGTGTATTGTAAGCTGCCATGCTTCCGCATATCACGGGAGGCATCATCTAGGCGCCAATATCTCTCGCACCTGCTGTAGATGCAAGCCAAGACTTTCAGAACACAGAGATCCCAGCAAAGGCTCAGCCACTAGCGACCAGACAGTGGTGGGGCCTGCAAGCGGAGTGTGATAGGTACATCACAAGTCAGTCGCTCAACCGGTGTTGAAGTTTACAGCAATACCCAGACGCACACAACCGGGAGCGGACCAAGGAAGGAGAAAGAAACATAGACCTGTGAACTACAGCAACTTTGGCAGCAGCGCTGGTTATGAACAGCCACAACACCACGTACGCCTTCAGAACGCTTGAGAATTGCGGAGTTGGCTGTTCGAAGCTGACTCGGCGATGTCGCCCGTTGGTAGAAAGCAGTGATAGCGCACCGAACAGGGTGATGCAGTGATGTTGGCAAATCAACAAATCACAGGAAAAGGTATCCCAAAGATAGTGGGCTTGGCACTTATTTGCCACTGCTGGTCCCACCCAGCGGTAACTCTGTGCTCTTAACCCGGTTGCAGCCCCATGAATTTGCAGCAGGCTTTGCATGTGAGGCAATAACTGCAAACGCCTTTGGACTCATCATGATGTGGAACAGTAGCAGCAGCAATACAGCACGGCGTACTGTACCTGTGTGTACTGCCAGCCCACTGATGTAAACAAATCTGGCCCTGCAACATATGAGATGCCGACAAATGTTTCCAGTAGCAGCATTTGATATGTTTTAAAGCTGGTTCCCCGTGCACACTAGCCATCGGAAGGTCAAGCAGCCTCTCCAGTATGCCAAGGCCTACATGTGTTTATGGCAAGATAAGGAAGTACATGTTTTTGATCAGAGATCAGGCTGGGGGGGCAGGCGTCATCAGGAACCAATATGATGGGGAATGGGGCGTCACACACGAGCAGAGCAATGAAACGCCCAACAAGTTTGTGCAGAAGTGCAAGAACAACTGGAAACAACATTGGACAAAGCTGCCTGTGTTGGAGAAGATCCACAAACCGAGTCATGCGCTGAAGGACAAGCAGGGGAGGGTGCCAAGCAGAGCACAGTTCCAGGCTCGACCCGAGGTGGGAACCTGCACCTAGCATAATCATCGCAGGCATCACTTGCCACCGTTACCATACTTGAGCAGCAGTGTTGATCGCCTGTGCAGTGGTGCTGTGCCTTGACGTGTGCGGGTGTTGCTGCGCAGATATATCTGGAGGCCCTCCTGGACAGGGTGGTGGCTCGCTGCTTGTCCCCAAAATGGAAGCACCTTATCGAGAGGATAGGATTTCCTACTCACTGTAAAAGGCAGTGGGGCACAAATGCTTTGGGCATCAAGTACAGAGTAGCTGCTGGTCCCCATCGTCACTTGCTATCTATGCCAAGCAGGGATGCTGAAGGGTTGTGCATCCCCTATAATGCCAGAGCCCTTCCCACTTACAAGCCTGACAAGCGCAAGGTCTGGCGTCGACATCACCTGCATTTCAACTGCAGTAGCGGCTACCTGTATGTGTACTTGGGCACAGATGCAGAGGGCGGGCCAGTGTCAGAGAGTATCCACAGGATCATAACCTTGGGTATGCATGGGCAACGACAAGAAGACCAAGAGGTCAGTCATGCATGCCACAACCCATGGTGCATGTCACCACGGTGCGTGAGCTGGAAGTCACACAAGGAGAACATGCGAGAGGCGCATCCTGCGCTGCACTGGCCTGACACAGACTCTGATGATCCTGAGTAGGCTGTAGATGATGAGGAGACTGAAGGTTCTGAGGAGCCTATAGATGCTGGAGACTCTCAGGAGTCCGAGTGTTGACAACACTGAGGAGCAGTGGCGTGCAGACTGACAGCAGGCATATGAATGCTGCAGCCTGCGACTGCTGTTGGTCACAAGTGCTTGTCATAGCTGGTGAAAAGAAAGAGTTTGGCCCATGTAGCGATGTGCATGCAAAGACGACGATGACTGTGCTACCCCCGTTGCTTGTGTCTTTATGAGCATGTGGAGACAGCAGCTTGCTGCTTGTGCTTACCTGTGAGCTGTCTGGGTCATAAGGCCTATTCTGCGCGGCCTTACTAAAACTAATGAATGCTTTGCTAACACTGATGAGTCCTGAATCGGGCAGCTTCTGGTAGAGAACGCGTGTGTCTGCTATGATGTTCTCCGGTGCTCAGACGTATCTGCCTCTGTACGCGCGTCCTCCTCCTTTGTAAAGACGGTTCGTGTGTATGACATCAAGTAGCAAACAAGCAGCTTTATCAGTAAAAGGTGTACAACCGGGTGCCTATATCTGAAACGATGACAAGATCTTGTACTGTAGCCTGCGTCAGCAAGCAAAGCATCCCAAAGACATCATAAGCTGGCAACATTGTGAATGAACACAGCATGTCGGGCCTTGCGTGCAGTCTTGTCAGAGTCACTTCATTGGTGCATAGAATTCAAACACCGGAGGGACAGCCTAACACTTGCAAAGACTATGCTGATCGTCGCACAGCCGTGGCTGCATAGCACCTAAGGTCAATGAAAATACAAAAACATTACTTACACGCTAACCCAACAGCCAAGGCAGGGTCATTATGGAGGGGCAAGCACCCAATCCGGCAAGCATGGGCCGTGTTGTGACCGCTACGGCCCAAATGATGCACGTAACAGAGCCTGATACTATTGAAGATGTGTATTCCACTGTGAAGAAGCTGGTCTGTGTGCATAAAATGTCCGTTGGCGTTCTGCTATACTTCGTGAAGAGGAAACGACTGTACACGGAACGCTACCGTACATTCAGCAAGTGGTGGGAGGCCGAAAAGTTTCGCTTCCAGATTCAAGAGCTCAGAACAGCGGAAGCACGTGCACGTGCCGGTGCTATTGTGATGGCGCTGCACAGGAAGTATTGGCACCCACTGACAGGTGAGAATGTGTGCAGCTGCACCTCGTTTGCATCGTTCACGTCTCATACATGTATGAAAGCAAGCATTGGTATCGCATGCTGCTCCTCTGAAGAGATATACGACAAGATTGGCTGCTTCGGCAAGCTAGAGAAGTTCATGAAGCATACAATGCACCCTGGCAGCACTGCGTGGGAGGCTGGAGATGAGCTGCTGTTTATAAACGTGTTCACAGACAATATAGTAGTACCTCTGCTGCTGCTCACTGATGGGGTTGTAAGCGACCTGATTGCGTTGGCATACAGTGGCTATCCGGCCGCACTGAGCTGACAAACACACCATAGCATCTGCTGATGACTGTGAAGTCTGGTAGTCCCGATGTCTCGGGCCAAGTGCAGAGCACATCCCAGCCAAAGCTGCGTGCTGGAGTGTTGTCTTTTCCTACAGCAGCAGCAGTACAGACATGGTTCAAGATCAGCACAGTGCCATTGTCGAGTCATTGTTGAGCCAAGTGATGTAACAAGGATCTTTGCTGCCGCAGAATGACTGATGGACATATGCCATGACCTGATTGCGAGCGGCAACGAAGCAAGAGGAATGCAGAGCATCAAACATGAAGCAAACATGAAGCACACATGACGCGCACGCCAAACACAAAACAGGCCGCTGCATGCATACTGACTTGAGTTATGTATGATGATAAATAATCAATCTACACAATCATGCACTGCTGTACCACAGTCCCTCCTACTACTACTGCTGCAAAAGATTACAAGGCAGCCGCAGGAGGACCGTTGCTGCACTTGGCTGCTGGTTATGCTGTTGACGAAGCCGCCGCAGGACTGGTGACTCCATCCACCCACCATATCATACTGTGCTATGCTGCTATCTGATAATCGCTGCCGGCTTGTAGCTAGGCTTGTAGAGCTGCAGAGCCTGGACCCACCTCAGTGTAGGCTCCCTCTCACGTAGACACCAACCAAATGATGAAGTATACAGCCCTTGAGCTCCATCATCATGCAATTGTGATAACTTGTAGAAGATTTTCACCCATTGCATCAAGCGTGCAGCGTCAACCCTCCGAGACGTCTCGCAATCTTTGCGATGCTTGATGTGTCCTGCATATGACATCGATGCCAGCATAAACATTTCACATATATACGTCTGATAACATTTGCAAAGGAAAGAGTAGCGTTCTGGGTCGTCGCGGTCGTGGCCAGCCTTCTCGAGGATGGCCAATGCATGGCTCTCATAACTCCACGATGTACAGTCTTATTGTGTCTTACATTTTTATCATTTAATCTGGATGCAGCGATGAGGTTCTCGTGTTGTACTTCTGACGTTCCAAGCAAGGCTGACACTTGTAGATGGAAGCGATGCTGCTCGTCCAAAAATGGCTAGTGCGCGCAGATGAAACACGTACTAGTACATGTATACATGCATTTGAAACACAGCGGGCAAACGGAAGTGGCTGTATGGAGCCGTAGTCTGCAGAATTGATCGAGGGTCCTTGACCGGTCAGTTTTCCCCTGTGCTGTAGCTGTCATGTGGAGCTGCATTCAGTGAGCCTGTGGTACATAGCAGAGTCACACCCAGGTCTGAGACTTGGATGAAGACTGGTGTGTCGGTTGATGATTCGGACGTCTGAGATGTGAGCGTGGATTTAGCATCCTGTTCAACAGGTTGCTTGATGCTAAGTCAAAACAGACCAAGATGGGCTCTGATGTACTTACTACGCTGCATTGCTTCACCAATGGTGCCATGAACTGTACACTGTATAGTATCCTCTGTAAGCAGTGCTGCCATTATGTGTGGCCAATATTGACATTGCTGTTCACTGGTCGTATCCATAGCCATCATACTGGAGAAAGAGATCTGTTACCACGCTGCTCGAGGACAAGACAAGACAACAATAGGCATACTGCAGGACTGCAGTACCATCACAAGACACTCAGAAATGCACACAGTAGAGCTCAGAGTCTGTCTGATCACAGATAGGCTCATGACACAAGCACCACAAGACCCACAGGACCCACACACACACAGCTGCAAGCTCTTGATGATAAATGTATGACTGATTCCCAGCCTTGTTTCAGATGACCCTCTTGCCCCACAACCAAGTGCTTGGTAGTTGCTGGTGATGATGGCATCGCTGCTTGCCTGCCGCCCGCATACCGCATGCTGTTGCTGTCAGTGATGCTGCTGACTGCATAAGCGCACATGCTGATGGCACGGTCGGATCATGACAACCGGTGTCTGCAAAGCAGCAAGGTTCAGAGAAATTGATGACAGCAGCAGCAGCAGTGAGTGAATGAGTGGATGGATGAATGGATGAATGAATGAATGAATGAAAAGGTGAAGGGTTTAGCGTCACATAGCTTCTCTTTGACAGCGACGGTGTCATACGTAGCTTGTATAGTCACTAGGCTGAACTCAGGACTGCCAAGTCTAGTGAATACAACCTGTTGTTGTTTGCTGTCAAGCCACTAGCATAAGACAGCAGACAGCCTCACTCACCTTGTGAAGTCACTGCAAGCTGCACTGCACTACTGTGGTGTTGCAGCTGCTGCTGCTACTGCTGCTGCTGCTGTTGTTGCTGTTGTTGAGGCTGTACCACTATGGTGGTGTCTACAGGGTCCGCAACATACATGCGCCTCCAGGTGATCTTGTGCTTGCCTTTTGTACCCTGCCTGTGCCAGACCTTGAGTACCTCCCTGGTGACATCCTTCTTGTTGGCAAACGCTGTACCAACCAACAGTGCATCTGAGTTCAGATCCTGTGGGACATCGTAGTCTCTGATGGTGCCGTGCCAGTGTCTGTCAAGTGCACCTTGTAGGGATGCTGCATGCTGCTCAAGATCAGTGACAGGAGCTGTGACAATAACATGCAGCTGTCTGCTTGAAGCTGCAGTCACAACCTTGTGACAGGGAGCAAGGCACTGTTCTGTCGCTGCCGCTGATGAGCTGGCTGGTCCATCAGACCCCCGGTGCATGCTGGTGACAGCCAACACACGCTGATGCGCAGCAGCACACAGCTCTGCTTTGGTGTACCATGTGCTGGGGTCCAAAGCTGGTAGGCCCTTGGGGGCAGATACCACAGTGACCATCTGCAGAGCAACAAGCAACACATGGCATGCAGCAGTTTGGAGAGGCAGAGCTGCAACACACTGCATGGGAGGTGGCTGGACACTCTCAGGCTGATGTCAGCGAGAAATAGCGAGATGTAAAAGCTGCTGCTGCTGCTGGTGTTGGGACTGGGTTTAAGGTCCCTCCCAACACTCATCAGGCTCAGCAACACCATGGTCATGCAGATGTTGAGCACAAAGGCCCTCACCTCACTGCCTTCAGCCACTGCGGCTCGTGTCACCTTGGCTCTCGAAGCAACCTTGCGCTGACTGCTCCTGCGCCGGACAACAGCTGTTGCTGCTGCGTTGGTTACAGCGTCTGCATGTGGAGCTTTGGAGGGTTGCTGCTTCACTATGGGCTGCTGTTGCTTGCTCTGCGGTTGGTGTGACCGGTCTTGAGGGTCAGATGCAGTGTGCTGCCCTGCACTTTGTGCTGCCTGCTGCTGCCGCCGCTGTCGGGCTGGAGGTTGCAGCTGCTCTGAGACTTGCTGCTCCTGTGGTTCATGTTGTTCTGTCAGCGGCTCCTGATGACCTTGCGAGCGCTCTCTCTCCTGCATTCACATCCGAACACAAACTGGTGTCAGTCACCATTGCTTGGCCCATCATGCTGCAGGCAGCCAACATGCAAGCTGTAGTTACCACCAACCTTGAACAGCAGCAACATAACTGGCAACCTCCAGGTTGAGCTGTGCTGCTGTGCCATACACAAACCTTCAAGACACCCACCTTCACTACTGCACGGACATCACGTTCTGACTCCATGATGGCCGACAGGTCTGCAAGCTCAGCCTGGTCAATGCGCAAGAACTCGCCATCTTTCCACGTGGCGCTGAAGGTCTTTGGCATCAGCTGGAAAAGCAAGGACGGACTGCCAACTTTGTCCAAGATCTCTGCAAGCATACACGTGTGCACTGAAGCACGCTCTTTGTGCAGCAGAAAGTGCAACCAGATGTGCCTGACAGCGGCATACCTTCGATATCATACCTGTCACAATACCGTCTGTGCAGGTGGAACACCATGTAGCCGGCCCGAGCATATTTGTTCACAGTCCGCCGGTCTTTTACACCCCAGTCATTCATACGGGTGGCGCTCCATCCGTCAAAGCTCTCATATCCTCCCCCCTGGAACAACATGTTCACCTTCACATACTGTAGTACAACCCCCTGCTGGAGGTTATTGCGCCCATTGATGGAACAGAGCCTGATCTCCGCTGTACGCAGGTTTGGAGGCTTCTGCAGGATATCCATAGTGATCACAAACGGTCGACAGGCACGAGCTCAGTACATTGGGCAAGCTGAGAAGGTAGCAATGGTGAAGGTGGGGTGCTGCACTTGCTTTTGCAGACGAAACAGTGACATACAGCGGCAGATAACAGGATAACAACACAAAAGAAGTATTATTCAAGGCGTGCTGCACCCTGGAGCAAAGGGTTCTTGGCTCGCAGCTTGAACCGGATGTCATGTCGCATCAGCAAAACAGCGTATTGCGCTCTGAGCAGGCTCTCAGCAGGTTATACAGAGTTCGACAAGAGCACTTGCACGGCCAGATGCATGCCCTGTCAATGGCGAGAGCGGCTGACGAGGTGATTGATGGCAGGCCGCTCTTGCTGCGCCACGATCGTACTCACTTCACCTTGGTCGTTTGTCAGAGGCATTACCAACGTATGATATGTTGTTATTATGGTCGCGGAGCAACATGAACGTCCTTGGCAAGGAGACGGTGCTGCACTGCTTGGATCAGCACATAGTCAGTGTGAATCTCTTCAGGCAGCAACAACTGAGAACGCTTGCACAGCAGAACTAATAGTATCACATGCATTTGCTTGGAGGCTAGGGATCAGGCGGTGAATGTGGGCTTGCAAGAGGTGTCTGGGTAAGTTTCAAGCAGGCAGCTGCAGGCAAGTTGCAGGCAAGTGACTTATTACAGTGTACTGCCCACCCTCGAGTCCGTGCGGGCCAGCAGGCTCTGGAATAATGGCAAGCAGTAAAGTCTCGGTCTGTTAACCTACATGACAGCATCCTTCATTGTCCGTGTGCATTGTTACCTTGTGCAAGAACAGAGTCTGCTGTAACCGGTGCTGCTGTCAAACACAGCGCATCTATCTTAATCAACTGCATGATGCAGGGTGTGTGTGGAACAGATGAGTCGTACCTGTAGCCTCATGCAGCATGACAGCAATTGACATCTCTTGGCACAAGCACACATCGGTCAAGCACAGACGTATGTGTGTGGGTCGGTTCGATCCCGATCTGAGTCCGCACACCGTACAACAACTTCAAAGCAGAAAGGAGTAGCAACTTGTGGCAGTCAACAGCAGTCAGCAGCGGTGGCGATTTCAGCAATGATGGCATGAGCAGCTAAGGACAGCATATCCAGCATTCAGCAATGCTCCTGTATGTTGTGACTTTACGCTGTCAAAGTACTACTGCTCTCTACATACATGTCTCTACATATAGTGCAGCCTGATTGGAGCATACTGAGATAAATATATGCTGCTGCTGCTCTCTACCAGGTTGTATGCAGTAGTGGTCTGGAGCTGGTGATGGTAGCAACCTAAGCGGTGACATACAGCAATAAGCAGCATTCATACAGCAACCGCAAATCACCCTCAGCAGCATCTTGGTGCAGTACATGTGAGCAAAGGGCAGCGTGATACGCCGGTACCTGGTTCTTATCAAGCATTCAGCTCTAGTCTGTTGTCACCACACCGAAATGGCTCACCATGGATGGCACACCATGTCTGCCTGTTCTGTTTGGCTGTCTGGGAAACCAGGCAAACAACAGTCAAGCACAGACATATGTGTGTGGGTCGGTTCGATCCCGATCTGAGTCGGCACACCATATGACAAGTTCAAAGCAGCAGAACGGAGCAGTCACTTATGGCAGTCAGCAGCAGTCAGCAGCGGTGGCGGTTTCAGCAATGATGGCATGAGCAGCTAAGGAGCATAAGGAGTAGAGTATGTACAAGGGAACGACAACAGCACTCCTTCATCATATGAAACATCACACAGCACACCGTGAACCATCATCCAGCAGTCGCTGTTCTCATCAGCTCAGGTTATCAGACAGCGTATCTTTACGGCAGTATAACAAGGGCACAAGCTGATCACCCAGCTGCTGTAGTGTCAAGTGATCGGTTGTATGCTGTGTCACAGTCTGTACCCAAGAAGAGAGGCGGTGTCCTCCTGTCGATCAATCTGGTGCTGCAGCAGCACCAGAGTGTACAGAGCACATACACAGTGCGTTGATTGTCTCAGTGCTACAACGAGTGTAACAGCCTTTTTTTTACCTACAGCAGCAGCACCACCACCACCTACAGCAGCAGCAGCCGCCGCCCCACCTACAGCAACAGCAGCAGCAGGATCACCGTTGAGTAGCCCGCCTTGTAAGCGTCCAATTCCTGCAGGCACCTTCACTATCCCACCAGCACCTACTTCATCCACTGGCAACACTGCTGATGTGCCAAGTTCATCATCAAGACCACCTGCTGCCACTGGGTCAACTGGCAAGGTAGCAGCGATGTTTGCACGCTCAACCTCCTTTGGCAGTGCTGTTGGTCCCAGATCCAGTGGTCAAGGCAGCATGACTAGCTCATCAGCTGGTGTAGCTGGACACTCTTTCATGGCAACAACAACATTTGGTAGCAACAAAGCACCTGTGCCAGCCGTTGCACCATCTGCAGCAGCTGCAGGAGCAAGCAACAAGCAGCGCAAGCAGAAAAACCCCTCTAGGTGCCGCTTGTGTGGTTTATTGGAGCTTCATGATACCAAGGAGCAGCACAAGTCACAGTGGCCACATTTAAATCAGACTCATCAGACAAATTGCAAGTGGCAGACGATGAAGAAACTGGGTCGTGACAGGGCAAAGGCAGGTGATTGGAGTGTCCTCGATGAGCTAGATATCCAGCTCCGAAGCTTGCAACCACAGTATGGTGGAAAGTTGTGGACTCTGTACCACTTCAAAAACCCCAGGGATGGCGCAGAATTTGACAAGTACAAGGAATACTGAGCCACACAAGGCTGGAAGGCTGACTGCAGGGGTTAGGGTGTACATAGGGAGCGCTGACTGCAGGGGTTAGGGTGTACATAGGGAGCGCTGTTGCAGCATGTCAAGATTTCTGTCAGTGGCAGATAATCTACAACGTCCAGCTGCCAGCCCACCGGTGCGTTGGTGTCCATTAGTCTGATGTCGCTGCAGATGTTGGTGTGTGGTGGTGTGGTCCCTTAGCAGTAGTTGTTTACAGACATTGCAGCGCTGACATATCAGCATCCACAGTAGCGGCCCTAGTTGCATGATGCATCCACCTGTTGGGCATGTTTCATGCTGTGCTTTCCATGTTTCTTATATACAAGTGATGGTCAACTCAAGTGGTGCCTCTGTAGCAGCTCTTGCACAAATGGCTTGTTTTCCTTGCAATGCATTGCTGTAAATATAGGAATTGTTCTGTTCTGTCATACCTTGTTGTGATCATTGGCCTGGTTCATGTCATCATTGCCCGTTGTGATTGCCACTTAAGCTGTAGTGTGGACAGGTTGAACTGTCAAATATCGACTATATTTGCAACATCTGGCTGCTCTACCAAAGGATACTTGGAAGCACTGAAATCATTTAGTAATCAGGCATAATGATTGTGCGATGTAGCATCAGCGGCTACAGTTGACGGATGCTCACTGAGTTCATCATGATGACAACAGCTAATCCTGATGCAACTTGACTACTGCCTGACTTCTAAAAGCTAATGAACTGTATACAGATGATTCAAAGCAGGTCAGATGATCTGTCACTGCAACTCTGAAGTTACACCACCACCCGCCACTAGTCTAGTGAGAGAACATCATACAAGAAACACATCAGAGGCCGCCTCTGTACAGTGTACATCAGCTAATGCATTTTGGCACCGTAGCATTGTTGCGAACTGTGGCAGGAGGTTGCTGTACAAGCAGTGCGCAGATATGTGTTCCTTACAAAATCATGCATGTCCTGCATGAAAACCTAGGTCCATGATGATAACAAAACTGCTTCTCCTTGAGCTCCAAAATCTGCGGGTGCACTCTACAGCAGCATACGACAGAAATCACTATCGGCAAAAAAGATGCTTGCAGTATGCTGCACACTCCCATGCTGCAATAAACCCTTGCATATGTTGCCACAAACCAAGCACTCCATGCCACAACACCACAATTAGGAGCAGCAATTGTCTTGTATTATCAACCAGCATTGCTTTCACTTTGCTGCACGAGCCAAACTTTTGTTCACAACACCTTCACACGAATACACAGCTGTAAAACTGCAGCTGCTTGAGCGTTGAGCAATCTTTGCATCGAACTAAACTCAAGCTTACCATACAGTACAAAATCATCACAAACTGGCACAGAAGCGGGATTGAAAGGGGCAAAGCACAAGGCACAGAAAAACTATGTCTGCTGCAGCATAGCACGACTAAGCAACCAAAAGAACACAGCAACTTCGGCACACAGCTCTGGGTGGCGGCCCCAGCAGTGCATGTTGTACAGCTGTTTTGGGCATATATACTGCATGGCCAAATCTATTTCACACAAGTTGCCGCAGTCAAGATCCAGCGCAACCGGCAGTAGTGCAGTCCATGTCGTCCTAGCTGTGTGTTGTGCTCATCCCATGCAGATGCTGTCCGGTCCCAAAGCTGTGGAGCACCAATTGGTTGCTCATACTCCACCTCTGGCAGCTGGCCAGCTATGAGCCGTCTTTGTCCCAAGCTTCCCAGCACCCCACTGCGGAGCTCAGATTTGGAAGCACGTCTTGCAGTATGTCCTTCTGGAGTGCAGGTGCTCTACTGGCATCAGATGCCTGTGGGCAGCAGCAATGCAAAGCAACAGGTACACGCTCATACGAACTCATGAATGCGCTTTAATTTATTGCCAACTGTCTGTGCTCAATACATCTTGGATGCCTCCATCTAGCACGCAGAAGGCTGTATTCTGGACAGTTATAACCTCGGGCATACAGTGCTTACTTGATTGGCATAAACACTATCACCACTGCTGCCGATGACTTTGTTTGCTGCTCTTATACCTGAGGGACTTTGTTTGCTGCTCTTATACCTGAGGTTTGATCAGACACTAGCAGATTGCAAGCAGCGTACAAGCTGAGCACTGCATTGAGCAGCCATGTGGCTAATGTGCAACAACAGGACACCAGCCCACTCACCATGGCATGACTAGAAGGGAGCAATGTACAACCTCTTATTCGTCACGCTTCATAAGCCACAACTCCTTCTCTCGCAACTGCTTCTTGTCCTCTCGCAGCTGCTTCTTCTCCTCCACCAGATACTGCTTCTCCTGCTGCAAGATGGCCAGCTTTTCCCGCCAACCCTCTTCCTTTGCCGTGATGATGGCAAGCATGTCAGCATTCACCTGTTGGATCTCCCCATCGACAACAGCGATGTTGTCGTCAACTGCTGCTATCTCATTGGCTACCTTCCTGATGTCATCTGATGTGGGGCTAGATGACCTGCTTTGCCCAGGGCTTGAGCTGCGGTCAGGGTCCCTACGAGCAGGCACCTGCAAAGCAATGCAGGTCTGTGATCACACCATTGCGCTCCTTTAGGCATTGGTCAGCTGTTGTGTTTGACTTGAGAGCAGTGTGACTATCACATGGTTGTGCAGGGCAACTTCATGCAGCAAACATAACTGTGCACGTCAGCCAGTCAGGCATTGTGGGTACATCGACTGAGGATGCAGTATCCATACTATTGCTAGTCTAGGAGCAGTTGCTGGGTGGCTTTTTGGCTCTGATAAGGGCAGACACAAAGGCAAACAGAACAATAGAGGCCTCACAATTGCCACTCAGATGCTGCCAGCAGAGGTCTACAGGGCATCAACTGCACTACTGCTTTACTGCCCACTGCAAGCTACGCTGTTGTGCAGGGAAGGGGTTGAGATGCAACATTGGCGGTTGTACATGATCAGAAAGTTGAACAGGACTGTCAGCTGCAGACACCAAACCATGACTGGCACTGCTGTTGTAGGCAACTTTGATTGTACAGCTTGTCAGTGTGCCCAAACTGGCATCAACACAATGCGCACAGGCATCTCTGACTACCACAATGAACCCACCTGCTGGGTGTTGAGGGCTGCAAGAACTCTGTTGCGCTTTCTCCCCATATGGTACAGGTGCACGGCGGTAGGTGCTGTCACGACGGTGGCATCCTGCTCAGGGCCAAAGGCTGCAACATCAATGTCCCTAGCCCAGGACGAGTAGGGCCGCAGCGCAAGCTGGTTAGCCTGCACCATTGCTTCCAGTGACTCCTCGCCAATCAGCGCAGTGATATCGTCATCAACCACTGCCCTGTAGGGGCTCTTCAGTATGGCATCAACTGCTGTGGCGTAGTCTGCTGCGGTGTAAGCAGCGTCAGGGGCTGGCCGGTATCCAGGTCGCATTAAACTCCACACGTCTTTTGTCACTAGGGACAGGGCTGCAAGAAGCAACGCACAACCATCGTCAACCTGAGAGACAGTTATGAGCTGCCGCATATGCAATATCACTTCTTTTCATGCTTTGCGGCCCGAGATATTGGCTGGTGCTGAGATTCACACTGCACATAGGCATGATGACCCCCATTCGTCCCTCCACACTTGCCTTCCTCCCAGCCAGCACAGAAAGGGCGAGCTTCAGCAGCTGTGATCAAAGTTCCAGCATTCCCTCCGCACACCTGCACAGAAGAGTGGGTGTCAGCTTCACTGGTGGCGGAGCTACATACCATGATTCCAAACTCATGCATGCCATCCTTGCTCTGTGCATGAGCAACACTGTAACAGACTCATCATCTGCGGTAGTAATGTGTGAGAGCTGCCCGTCTTGAGCACAAGAAGCGACCTGTCCCAGGCGCCAATGACATGCGCTACAAGCATCGCCAGCTGTGCCAACAGCATCATTGCCTATGTGGGCATCTACTGCAAGACTTGACCATAATCGGGGCATGCAATACTGCAGCAGGATGCCGACTACTACAACACTCAAATACTCTAGCTGCTGTGTGCTGCTGACAGGTGTGCATCAATGACTCACCTTGTACACAGCTTCCCAATCAGCATCAGAAACTCCTGATGCACCTGACTGCTGCAGACGCTGATTAAGGAACTGCCGGGCCTCCTCTTCAGGAAAGTCGCCAATGACAAAGGAGTTGAAGAAACCTGCTCCTATCTCTGCAAGTGCAGGCAACAACACAATATTGCCGGTCAGATCTGCACTATGAGATTGATGTTGGACATGACTCACTCCTGAGGCCTAGCTGGTGCCACCGCTGCAACTTGCTGAGGATATCAGGCAGCCTGTGGTCACACCCAAGCTACTCCAAGAGATGACCGCTGCCGCAGTGCTGTCAGTGCTGCTCTAATCATTCTGCGCTGCTGCTCACCTTTGCTCAACCAGGTGTAAAAGGAGTAGTCGGATGTGGCCAGGAGCACGTGGCTGCGGTTCTGCTGCTTGCTGATGGCAATAAAGAATCTCAGCAGAGTTTGCCTGTCTGTCTTGTACTGATCCCCCCAGGTCATGAGCACATTGGCCTCATCAATCACTAACAGTGGTGGCCTGGGGTCCTTCAGCTGCCCAGCTGCCCGTGCCTTGTCCCAGGCATCCAACACAGCTATGTATCCTTTAGTGACCAGTTTCAAGGGCGGCGCCTCCCCAGTGCCCCATTTATAAGCTTGCAAGATGGGCGCGAGGGCATCGCCACTGAAGGTAAGCTCACTGCCATCGCCCAGCTTCACTGTGTCGTGCGGTCCGCCAATCACTGCTAAAAAAGTCTCAACTGCATCCTGCAGTGCCTGCGCATCTGCAAACAGTTGGTCGAAACTGGGTACAGCAGACTTCAGCAATGCTTGGGCTAAATCGTTGGGGGAGGTAATAGGCGCAACTCTGGCATCAATCAAGCACCGACTGTCAGTCAACCCCCTCTCACGCAAATACTCCTGCAACAGGGCTGTTTTGCCTGCGTTGAGAGGTCCTAAGACGACGCT
>LWCB01007869.1:0-11302 GCA_001630525.1 Coelastrella sp. M60 | reverse complement strand
AAAGGTTTGAACGGTACCAAATTGCGCCCTCGTGCGGCCGGAGAGACGTGTTCGCGGGTCTCGACCGGACGACGCGGCGAGGGCGCTGCCGCGGACACGGAGTCCGCCGGCATGTGGCACCGCGGAATCGAGCGGCGCGGCGACGATGCGCAGCGCACAACGCGGCGACGGACCGGAGGGTTCCGGCCGGCGGCAATACGAAACGCAGCGCGAGGGAACACCGGCGCGATGCGGGCGAGAGTTTGAGGGGAGCCTGGACGTGACGACAATCGTTGAACGCCTCAAGGGATTTGCAGCGGCCGCGGTGGCCCTGGCCGGGAGCGCCACGGCCGCCGCGGCGGCGCAGCCGACCCCGTGGCAGACCAGCCTGCAGCCGGCCGCGACCGAGATCATGGCCGACATCGTCTGGTTCGAATCGTTCACCTTCTGGATCGTGACGGTGATCACGCTGTTCGTGCTGGCGCTGCTCGTCGTCGTCTGCGTCAAGTTCAACGCCAAGAACAACCCGATTCCGTCGAAGACCTCGCACAACACGCTGATCGAGGTGGTGTGGACGATCGCGCCGGTGCTGATCCTGCTCGTGATCGCGATCCCGTCGTTCCGCCTGCTCTACAAGCAGCTCATCATCCCCGAAGCCGACATGACCGTGAAGGTCACCGGCTACCAGTGGTACTGGGGCTACGAGTACCCGGACAACGGCGACATCGCCTTCGACGCCTACATGGTCGAGGACGACGCCATCACCGACCCCGTGGCGCAGCCGCGCCTGCTCGCGACCGACTATCCGGTCGTCGTTCCGGTCGGCAAGACCGTGCGCCTGCAGGTCACCGCCGGCGACGTGATCCATTCCTTCGCGATGCCCGCCTTCGGCATCAAGGTCGACGCCCTGCCGGGCCGCCTCAACGAGACCTGGTTCCGCGCCGAGACCGAGGGCGTGTTCTACGGCCAGTGCTCCGAGCTCTGCGGCCAGCGCCATGCCTTCATGCCGATCGAGATCCACGCCGTGAGCGAGGACGCGTTCGAGCAGTGGGCCGCCGCCGCCGTCGACGACATCGACGCGGCGAAGGAGCTGCTCGCGAGCCTGAAGTCGGGTGCCGCCGGGGACCAGCTCGCCCAGCGCTGAGCACCGGAACCCGCGAGACGAGTTGAAGACGCGCGGGCGCCGCGGCCGATCGGCCGGCGACCCGCAGGGGAAAGAGGAGCCTCGAAATGGCCACCGCGCACGCAGCGGCACATGCGCATCCGACCGGATGGCGACGCTACGTCTATTCGACGAACCACAAGGACATCGGCGTGATGTACCTGATCTTCGCGATCATCGCGGGGATCATCGGCGGAGCGCTCTCCGTCGGCATGCGCATGGAGCTCCAGGAACCGGGGATGCAGATCTTCTCCGATCCTAACGTCTTCAACATGTTCACCACCGCCCACGCCCTGATCATGATCTTCTTCATGGTCATGCCGGCGATGATCGGCGGCTATGCCAACTACTTCGTCCCGATCATGATCGGCGCGCCGGACATGGCGTTTCCGCGCATGAACAACATCTCGTTCTGGCTGCTGCCGCCGGCGCTGATCCTGCTCGTGATGTCGATGTTCGTCGAAGGCGCGCCGGGCTCGAACGGCGTTTCGGGCGGCTGGACGATCTATCCGCCGTACTCGACCTCGGGCCAGCCCGGCCCGGCGATGGACTTCGCGATCCTGTCGCTGCACGTCGCGGGCGCCTCGTCGATCCTCGGCGCGATCAACTTCATCACCACGATCTTCAACATGCGCGCCCCGGGCATGACGCTGCACAAGATGCCGCTGTTCGCCTGGTCGGTGCTGATCACTGCGTTCCTGCTGCTGCTGTCGCTGCCGGTTCTCGCCGGCGCGATCACCATGCTGCTGACCGACCGCAACTTCGGCACCACCTTCTTCAATCCGGAAGGCGGCGGCGACCCGATCCTGTTCCAGCACCTGTTCTGGTTCTTCGGCCACCCCGAGGTGTACATCCTGATCCTGCCGGGCTTCGGCATCATCAGCCACATCATCTCGACCTTCTCGCGCAAGCCGGTGTTCGGCTACCTCGGCATGGCCTACGCCATGGTCGCGATCGGCGCGGTGGGCTTCATCGTCTGGGCGCACCACATGTACACCGTCGGCCTCAGCGTCGACACGCAGGCGTACTTCGTGGCGGCGACGATGGTGATCGCGGTGCCGACGGGCGTGAAGATCTTCTCGTGGATCGCCACCATGTGGGGCGGCTCGATCGACTTCCGCACGCCGATGGTCTGGGCCGTGGGCTTCATCTTCCTGTTCACGGTCGGCGGCGTCACCGGCGTCCAGCTCGCCAACGCCGGTCTCGACCGCGCGCTGCACGACACCTACTACGTGGTGGCGCACTTCCACTACGTGCTGTCGCTCGGCGCCGTGTTCGCCATCTTCGCGGCCTGGTACTACTGGTTCCCGAAGATGTTCGGCTACATGTACAACGAGACGCTCGGCAAGCTGCACTTCTGGGTCACCTTCGTCGGCGTGAACCTCGTGTTCTTCCCGCAGCACTTCCTCGGCCTCGCCGGCATGCCGCGCCGCTACGTCGACTATCCGGACGCCTACGCCGGCTGGAACTTCGTCTCGTCGATCGGCTCCTACATCTCGGCCTTCGGCGTGGTGATCTTCATCTACGCCGTGTTCGAGGCCTTCGCGAAGAAGCGGGTCGCCGGGGACAATCCGTGGGGTGTCGGCGCGACCACGCTCGAGTGGACGCTGTCGTCGCCGCCGCCGTTCCACCAGTTCGAGAAGCTGCCGCGCATCAAGGGCGACGTGCACTGACCGGACGGTCGCGGCCACCCCTCGGCCGCGGTGACGGGACTGCGAAGGCCCGCCGAAGGGTGGGCCCGGTCCAGTCGAGCTGATGGGGACCGCCGCAGGGCGGGCCCGGTCCAGCCGAGTTAACGAGGCCCGCCGAAGGGCGGGCCTCGTCGCATCCGGGACGGTCGTCGTGTCCCGGACCTGATGGGTTCTGATCGACGCCGGCCTCGGCCGGGTGTCAGTCTGGGTAGGGTGTCATGTCACTGGTCGACGAGCGCTCCGCATCCGTCGCCGCGGGCGAATGGACCGGCGGAGCCTCCGTTCAGGATTACTTCGAGCTTCTCAAGCCGCGCGTTATGTCGCTGGTGATCTTCACCGCGCTCGTCGGCATGGTGCTCGCCCCGGGGGGCATCCACCCCCTGCTCGGGGCGGTGGCGCTGCTCGCCATCGCGGTCGGCGCGGGCGCGTCCGGCGCGCTCAACATGTGGTACGACGCCGATATCGACCGGATCATGAAGCGCACGGCCGGCCGGCCGGTGCCGTCGGGCCGCGTCGCGCCGTCCGAGGCGCTCTCCTTCGGCCTCGTGCTGTCGTTCCTTTCGGTGTTCACGCTGGGCGTTGCGGTCGACTGGTTCGCCGCCGGCCTGCTCGCCTTCACGATCGTCTTCTACGCCGTCGTCTACACGATGTGGCTGAAGCGCTCGACGCCGCAGAACATCGTGATCGGCGGCGCCGCCGGCGCCTTCCCGCCGATGATCGGCTGGGCCGCCGTCACCGGCTCGGTGTCGCTCGAGAGCCTCGTCCTGTTCCTGATCATCTTCTTCTGGACCCCGCCGCACTTCTGGGCGCTGGCGCTGGTGAAGTCGGACGACTATGCGCGGGCGGGCGTGCCGATGATGCCAGTGGTCGCCGGCGCCGCCTCGACGCGGCGGCAGATCGTGCTCTATTCGCTGGTGCTGCTGCCGCTCGGTCTAGCGCCGTGGTGGCTCGGCTTCGGCGGCGCGTCCTACGGCGTCGCTGCCGCGGTGCTCGGGCTCGTGTTCGTGGCGCTCGCCGTCGACATCCTGCGGGCCGGCGACGGGCCGCGGGCGCGCAAGGCGTCGATGCGGCTGTTCCTGTTCTCGATCTTCCACCTCTTCGCGCTGTTCGCAGTGCTCCTTTTCGAGCGGCTGACGGCGATGGCCCTCGGCAGCGCTGCATGAGGCCCGCGATGAACGACGACGAGATCGAACTGACGCCGGAGCAGCAGCGCCGCCGCCGCCACCGCAACATCGCGATCGCGCTGACGCTGTTCGGCCTCGTCGTGCTGTTCTACCTGGTGACGGTGGTGAAGCTCGGCATCAACGTGATGAACCGGCCGCTCTGAGGCGGCGGGTCGAAGGGAAACGGGAAAGGCGGAGCGGGTGACGCGGATGACGGACGACCGGACCGGACGGCAGGACGATGGCGGGTCGCGCAATCGCGCGGTGGCGCTCGCCTGTGTCGTCTTCGTCGGCGCCATGGTCGGCGCGGCCTATGCGGCCGTCCCGCTCTACCAGCTTTTCTGCCAGGTCACCGGCTACGGCGGCACCACCCAGCGCGCCGAGGCGCCCTCGGGCACCATCGTCGATCAGGCGGTGACGGTGCGCTTCGACGCTAACACCGGCCGCCGGCTGCCCTGGGCCTTCGCGCCGGACCAGCGCCAGGTGACGCTGAAGCTCGGCGAGATGCAGACCGTGTACTACCGCGCCCGCAACGACGCCGACGTTCCGACCACCGGGTCGGCGACGTTCAACGTCACGCCGCCGCAGGCGGGGGCCTACTTCTCGAAGATCGCCTGCTTCTGCTTCACCGAGCAGACGCTGCAGCCGGGCGAGGAACTCGAGATGGGCGTGACCTTCTACGTCGATCCCGCGATGCTCGACGACATCGATGCCGCATCGATCCGGACGATCACGCTGTCCTATACCTTCTACCCGGTGGGGGAGACGCCGCTCGCGGCGGCCCCGGCCGACGAGAGCCGCAAGCCGCTCTGAGCGGCGGGACGAACGGGCGGCCGGGCGGCCGGCCGCAGCACTTTCGGGGCCGTCCGGCCCCTTGGAACCCGAACCGGCGGGGGCGGCGCTTGTCCGTCCGTCGCCGGCTTCGCTAGACTGGACTTGATCCGTGGACCGCGGCCGGGGTGCCGGAGGATCGCGGCCCGATACGGGGGAGCAGGACGCATGGCAGGCGCACATCAGACCGATCACGAATATCATCTCGTCGACCCGAGCCCGTGGCCGGCGCTCGCCTCGCTCGGCGCCTTCATCATGGCGCTCGGCGCGATCGGCCTGATGAAGTGGAACGCCGGCGGCGACCTGCTGGTGTTCGGCGTCGATCTCGCAACCCCGTGGATGTTCGTCGTCGGACTTCTCATCGTGCTCTACACGATGTTCGTCTGGTGGCGCGACACCATCAAGGAAGCGCACGCCGGCTACCACACCCGCGTCGTCTCGCTGCACCTGCGCTACGGCATGATCCTGTTCATCGCCTCCGAGGTGATGTTCTTCGTCGCGTGGTTCTGGGCCTATTTCGACGTCAGCCTGTTCCCGGACGAGGTGCATCAGGTGCTGCGCGCCGAGCACACCGGCGGCGTCTGGCCGCCGGCGGGCATCGAAACCTTCGATCCGTGGCACCTGCCGCTGTTCAACACCATCATCCTGCTGACCTCGGGCACCACGGTGACCTGGGCGCACCACGCGCTGCTGCACAACGACCGCAAGGGCCTCATCTGGGGCCTGACGCTGACCGTGCTGCTCGGCGTACTGTTCAGCTACGTGCAGGCGGTCGAGTACAGCCATGCCGCCTTCGACTTCGGCGGCAACATCTACGGCGCCACCTTCTTCATGGCGACCGGCTTCCACGGCTTCCACGTCATCGTCGGCACGATCTTCCTGCTCGTCTGCCTGATCCGGGCGCTCAAGGGGCACTTCACCCCGAAGCAGCACTTCGGTTTCGAGGCCGCGGCCTGGTACTGGCACTTCGTCGACGTGGTGTGGCTGTTCCTGTTCGCCGCGATCTACGTCTGGGGGGCCGGCCCCTCGCACTGAGGCGGACCGGCGAGGCCCGAAAGGGCGCCGCGAGACAAGGAGGCCCGGCAATCGCGCAAGCGGTTGCCGGGCCTTCCGTTTTTCTACGTTGTCACAATTCTGCACCAGCGCCGGCGAAGGAGCGTCCGGCAGCGCCGATTTGATCTGGCGCAACGGAAGGCCCCTGTCGCGGCGCGAAGCTCGCCCGGTCGCAACCCCCGATCGGGAGACAGAATCGTGTTCAGGACCTCGAAGACCGCCGCCCGCGCCGCACTCCTCGCGGCCACCTTCCTCGCCGCGCCGCCCATCGCCGCGGCAGCCGACGCGGGCGTCGGCGAAGCCGCGCCGCCGGCCGCGGCGGCCGATGTGCCCGCAGCCTCGAGCCCGTGGCAGATCCGTCTCCGCGCGCTCGGCGTCGTCACGCGTGATTCGGGCTCGGTCGACGGCGTCGCCGGCTCGGACCTGTCGTTCTCCGACACGGTCATCCCCGAGCTCGATATCAGCTACTACTTCACGGACAATATCGCGGCGGAGCTGATCCTCGGCACGACCTTCGCCAACATCTACGGCGAAGGCTCGATCGAGGGCCTCGGCCGCGTCGGCAAGACCTGGCTGCTGCCGCCGTCGCTGACGCTGCAGTATCACTTCACCGACTTCGGCGCCTTCAAGCCCTATGTCGGCGCGGGCGTGAACTACACGATGTTCTATTCGCAGTCGGGCGCGGCCGCGAGCTCGGTCGACGTCAAGAACAGCTTCGGCATCGTGCTGCAGGCCGGCTTCGACTACATGCTCGACGAGCACTGGGGCCTCAACGTCGACGTGAAGAAGGTCTTCCTGCGGCCGGACTTCGACGTCACCGTCGGCGGCGCGCCGCTGTCGGGCTCGGCGAAGCTCGACCCCTGGCTGATCGGCACGGGCGTCACCTATCGCTTCTGAGCCCGCGGCGGTATCATCCGCGCCGCCGCCCGACCCCGGCCCGCGCGCCGGCCGGGCGGCGGCAGGAAGCCTCGCCGCATCGGCGGAGGCTCGCCCGCAAGCCGGTGGCCGGCGGCCATCCTTCGCCGTTCCGAGTCCCGGTGGCGGACACTCGACGGGCATCCCCCGGTCGACGCGGGCGGGGCCGTGGGATGAGATTCGAGGATCGATGACGACGCAGCGCGCCGGGGACAAGGCTCACTTCGCACCGGTGCCGCCGGTCTCGGCCGGCCTGCGCGGCCGGTGCCCGCGCTGCGGCAACGGCCCCCTCTTCCAGGGTTTTCTCGACGTCGCGCCGGGCTGTCAGGCCTGCGGGCTCGACTACGGATTCGCCGATGCCGGCGACGGGCCGGCGGTGTTCATCATCCTGCTCGTCGGCTTTGCCGTCGTCGGCGGCGCGCTGGTGACGGAGGTCGCCTACCAGCCGCCGATCTGGGTGCACGTCGTGCTCTGGCTGCCGCTGACGCTGATCCTCGGGCTCGGCATGCTGCGGCCGCTGAAAGGCCTGATGATCGGCCTGCAGTATCGCAACAAGGCCGAACAGGGGCGCCTCGTCGAGGCCGCGCCGGCCGCCGCCGCCCCGCCGCCGCGCGACGAGGCGGGCACGCCGTGACGCCGTCCGATTCGTCTTCCGCCGCGGCGCGATCGCGCGGGCGGTTCACCTCGGTGCTGCTCGCCGTCCTCGTTGCGGCGGCGCTCGCCGTGCTGCTCGGCCTCGGCAGCTGGCAATGGCAGCGCCTCGCCGAGAAGGAGGCGCTGGTCGCCCGGGTCGAGCAGCGGATCACTGCGCCGCCGGTGCCGCTGCCTTCGGCCGAGGCGTGGCCGGCGCTCGAGCCGGAGGCGATCGAGTTCCGCCGCGTCGCCTTCGAGGCGACGTTCCGGCACGAGGACGAGGTCCACGTCTTCATCACCCTCGGCGCGCCGAAAGGGCCGATCGGCGGGCAGGGCTATTTCGTGCTGACGCCGGCGGAGCTCGGCGACGGCCGCATCGTCTTCGTCAATCGCGGCTTCGTGCCGCTCGAGGCCAAGGATCCGGCCCGGCGTGGCGAGGGCCAGGTCGAGGGCCGGCAGTCGATCGTCGGCCTGATCCGGCCGGGCGAGCCAGGAACGTGGATCACCCCGGCGCCCGACACGGCGAAGAACGTCTGGTTCGCGCGCGATCCGGTGGTGATGGCCGCGGCGCGGGGCATCGATCCGGCGATCGTGGCGCCGTTCACGGTCGACCAGGAGCGCGTCGACCTGCCGGGCGGACTGCCGCAGGGCGGGGAGACACTGGTGAGCTTCCCGAACAACCACCTGCAATATGCGCTGACCTGGTTCGGCCTCGCCGGCGCCCTCGTCGCGGTCTATCTCGCCTATCTCCTCAAGGACCGCCGGCGGACGCCGCGCGCCGAGGGCGACGATCGCCGCGACTGACCGCCATGCCGCCGGCTTCGGCGGTTCGCCCGCAGGCGAGGGCAGGGGATGTGGTGGCCGCTGTGGGACTCGAACCCACATGGGCAGCGCCCGAGGCATTTTAAGTGCCTTCCGTCTACCGATTCCGGCAAGCGGCCAGCTCGCCCCCGCCGCCCGACCGGCGCCGCCGACGGGGGACGGCGACGCAAGGCGTAGCGGCGGTTGTGGTGTGCGGTCAAGCGACCGCGACGGCCGTGCGAGGCCGCCGGCCGCGGCTGCCGCCGGCCCCGGCGCGGCGGACGGCCGCAGGGGCGGCAAGATGACGGAAAAATAACTAAACAAGGCACTTGGACCTTAGTACCAATAAACGGTGGCAAAGCGCGGCCCGCGGTGCGACAGGGCGCCGCGATCTCGGCCGGCCCGGGTGCCGAGCGGCCCGATCGGGAGCCGGATACCGGGCCGGCGGCGCCCCCGGACGCAGCAGGCGCCCGGCGCCGGGGCTCGCCGATGACTTTCCCGGCCGGCCGCGTCCTTGAAATCATCCGCCGGGGTGGCATTCTCCACCGGAACCGCAAGTCCGGCACGAACCCGGCGGCAAGAGCAGGGAGAGAAACCAGTGGTATTTCGAAGCGCGGTGATCGTGCTGGGGCTGCTCGCGTCGTCCGGCGCGTCGGCCCAGGTCGTCAACGACTATCCGACCGAGGCACGCGCCGACTACGTGTTCGGCTGCATGAAATCGAACGGCGAGACGCAGGAGGTGCTGGCGCGCTGCTCCTGCTCCATCGATGTGATCGCGACGATCATCCCCTACGGCCGCTACGAGGAAGCCTCGACCTTCATCAGCATGGGGCTGGTGACGGGCGAGAAGGGCGTGCTGTTCCGCACCTCGGAGCAATCGCGCGCCGCGATCGGCGACCTGCGCCGGGCGCAGGCGGAGGCGGAAATCCGCTGCTTCTGAGCGGGTCCGGCGCCGCCCGGCTCCCGTCGCGACGCTCGCTGCAATGAATGAAAAAGCCCCGCCGTCCGGTCCGGACGGCGGGGCTTTTCGCTTCGGTCGCGGCGGAGCTTTCGCTCAGCCTTCGCTCGACTGCCGCGGCCACTCGGCGGTGAAGACATTGCCGTCGGTATCGGTCGCCGTCACGGAGACCGTCGCGGCATCGTTCGGCACGTAGGCGAAGCGGAAGTTCGGATCCTCGGAGATCGAGATCCCGCCCTCCATCTTCAGGATCAGCGCGTCGCCCTGGCTGATCGTCACCTCGTCGATGAAGTGCGCCGGGATGTATCGCAGCGTCACCTGATCCTTCTGCAGCCCGGAATTGTTGGGGTGGCGGATCATCAGCTGCGCCTCGACGGGCCCGCTCGTCGCATGCTCGGGCGCGAAGCTGCGGAAGCGCATCTTGCCCATCTCGGCGCGGGCCACCGCCTGGTCCTTGCCGGCCGGGGCGGAGCAGCCGCCCGCCGCCTTCACGAAGCGGGCGGCGACGTAGAGCGTGCCGTCGCTCGCCTCGGCCACGGCGTGGACATGGCTGTAGGCGTTGATGCGGACGCGGGTCTCGATGTGGTTGACGCCGGCGTCGCGGCCGATGCTGAAGACCGCGGCGACGGGTGCGGGGTTCTCGTCGATGACGAGGGTCACCTTCTCGATGTGGCGGCTGTCGCCGGGCGGCAGCGCGAAATCGAGGGTGATCGGCACGATCGCCGCGTCTTCGGCGCGATAGGGCGCGCCGATCGCGAGAATGCCGGTACCGTCCTCGAGCGGCCGGTCGTCGAAGACGTCGCTGCGCAGCGCCTGCCAGCTCTCCGTCTCGGGCGGCATGGCCGCATCGCGCGCGGCCGACGCGGCCGCGGCGCGCGCGGCCGGAACGGCGGCGAGAATCGCGAGCGCGCTGCCGCCGAAGAGGACGGCGCGCCGCGACGCCAGCATCCGGCGCGAGGCACTTTCAGGGGAAGAGCGGAACTTCGTCATCGATTCCTCCGATCGGGATCGGGATCCTGCCTATTATTTTAGCCGATGCTAACACACATCCGCGGGCGAATCAGCGTCGATTTCGCGTGCGCCGGCGCGAGGCGGCGCCGCGACTCACTCCCACTCGAGTTCCGCGTAGGCGGCGGTGGCATTCCGGGTGTTGAACTCGTCGAACAGCACCCAGTTCGGCGCTTCGCCGCGCGCCGCCGTGGTGACGGCGCGCGAAAGCGGGACGCCGTCGGCGATGGCACGGCGCAGGTCGGCCGCGAGCGTTTCGAAGTAGCGCCGCTGCGGGGCGAAGGCGTTTTCGGGCGCGACCGGCACCGGCCCGTGCCCCGGTACAATCTGTCGCAGGGCGCGCGCCTCGAGCGCGTCCATCACCCGGAGCCAGCCGAGCAGCGAGCCGTCGATCGACGGAAGGTGTTGAAGAAAAAGAAGATCTCCGGCGAAGAGCGTGCCGGATGCCTCGTCGAGCACCGTGAGGTCGTTGTCGGTGTGCGCGACCGGCCAGGCCTCGAGCAGCAAACGCCTGTCGCCTAGATCGAGCTCCACTTTATCCGCGACGGTAACGGTCGGCGGGATGATCCGGACCTCGTCGATCAGCGCATCGCCCATCATCGCCCGGTTCGCGGCGAGATAATGCTCGCCGCGGGCGGCGAGGGCAGGGCCGAGATTGACGTGACCCACGAAGGATGCACCTGCGTCGGCGAATGCTGCGTTGCCGAAGAGGTGGTCCGGATGCATGTGTGTATTGATCACATGACGGATCGGCCGGTCGGTCCGCTCGGCCACCGCGGCGAGCAGCCGCCGCCCCTCGGCGACGCTGCCGCCGGTGTCGATGACCGCGACCGACTCCGAGCCGATGATGAAGCCGACGTTGCTGATCGCGCCGCGGTTTTCCGCCGTCATCAACGCATCGACTCCCTGGTGCGCGAACACCCCCGGGGCGATCTCCCGCATGTCGAGCGGATCATCGGAGGCGGTCGCCGCGGCCTGCGGCACGGCGCCCGCGACCACCCCGGCGAGAGAGCCGGAAGCAGCCAGTCCGATCACCGCCCGGCGGCTGGGGCTCCACCGCATCGCAATATGTCGTTCGCACACGGGATAAATCCTCCCAATTTTCTCA
>LWCB01007864.1:0-14755 GCA_001630525.1 Coelastrella sp. M60 | reverse complement strand
TTGTAACTGGTCTGGGAAGTTATGTTGCTGTTGTGGCTGGTGATTGGTGTAGATGGCAGATCAGCAAGTTCAAATCTCATTGGCACAGCAGAAAGAGTGTGACTTGTGTTGGGGGAAGTAGTGTTGCTACTGCACGGTACAGCCGGCTGGATATTGATGATGTGCAGTCCGAGACAGACTGCTGAACACGCTGGAATGGTGTAACAGTTTACTTTTCTAACGAAGGTATGCCAACAGTATGCTGAAGCTCAAGCACGCAGGTCTGGATGAGTGTCTGTTGAAGTGTTGCCACCCATGGAGTGTAATCACCACAGTGCCCCTCTTAGAAGGGACCTTGACGGACACGGTATTCTTGATGTGCCATGTCAATGAGCTTTTGCCTGGATCATCCAGTAAAGGGTGACTCTGTTACTGCACCGTGCTTTGTTTGCATCATGATGGGTCAGTTGTCCTGGCAAAATTACTTGACATACAATAGTATGTATGCAGACATCCGCAATGGCCATTGTATTGCGCATTGTATTCATGTGCGCCAATGCCACGATGTGAGCCAGGACTTGCAACTGCCACCACTGAACAAGGGTGTTAACAGTGTTACACCCTGCCACTGACGCCTGGGACCTGATGTTACATCCACTGAAATGTATGCCTGCGGCTGCACCTTGTCATTATGATATAGGGGTCCAGTACCATTGATGCTCTGGGCTAGCAGCGATATCAACCAGCAGCAAACGTTTGCCTGGAAAGGTACCCGCAACTGCTGATACTGTTGTAGCTATGCTCTCTGCCTGCAGAGGTTGTAATTGTGGTTACATACCTGGCGGGCAACATTCAGTCAAGTCACGTCTCAGACCTTTCATAGCCACCAAAGGTGCTCATCAGCAGCAACAGCACCGTTTACGTGCCGCATTAGTTGCACCACAAGAAGCAGCTGACCAGCTTACTCCCCTAAACAATTTGTTCGAGGATATATGCAACTATCATGATATCAAGGCGCCCGTTAAGCTACACTACAGCAAGGAGGGCAGCGGCATAGGTCTGTTCGCGGTGAACAGCATCGCCAAGGGAGAGACTATTCTGCGTGTGCCGCGCAGCTTATGCATCATCCTGGATAATGACAACGGAAGTTTGTCAATACCAAAGGGTGATTGGCCAAGACTGACAGGCGGCATCATGCAGGAAACAGCGCTGACATGTAAGTCTGTAGTGCTGTCAGGCAGTGCAGTCATTACAAGCAAAGAGGCTGTTACAGGCAGAACTGATTGGACTGCTCAACCCAGCAGTTATCGCTGTCAAGTATCGTACTGCTTATCACGGTGCTTTCAGTTGCCGCACGTGCGATGCATTGGCCACCTGTTTACTCCACCTTGAGTCAAGGTCCTTGACCCTTGCCATGTGCAATGGCTGGTCATCACTCAGCGAGCGGAAGATATGCGCCTTACATAGACGATCTAATTCTTTGATATCAATGCACAGGGGACATGTTGATGGCCTTGGCCCTCATGGATGCTACTGCTGGTAATGGTGATCAGTTCTGGGAGCTGTATTCGGATCATTTCCTGCAGCAGCCTGAAGACCTCACTCTGCCCATGTGCTGGCATGATGACCTCCTGCAGGAGTTACAGCACACAGACATCATTACAGCAGCACAGCAGCAGCAGGTAACACAATTCACTGGTCACTGGATTGTAGCCTGCTTTGTTGCCTGGTGGGCAAGATCCCAGGATCTGCTGTTGGAATCACCTCCCTTCATCTGCGTTGTAGATAGGCGACAGTTGTATGGCTGCAGATCATTAAGATATTCTCTCTGCTGACAATCAGATATGAGTACGATGATGCATATCCCAAGCTTCTGACATATCCTGGGTAACTGGGCCAGCAAATGCATGCTATCCTCCAGTGTAGCAGGGGTCGTACTTGCAGCCTCTGGAAAATGCTTGTGTATGCTGGGACGCCCGCATAGCATTATTTCGCACTGTCAGATACATCATGGGGCACATTGTCTGCCCAGCATGGTTGTGTTTGAACCCGCATGCAGGAGCGGTTGAGAACCCTACTACCTCCAGAATACATGCAGCCAATAGACCAGGGGTTACCCAGCTACCTTCAATGGGGTTTTGCAAACGTGCGCAGCAGAGCACTTCAGCTCGGACCGCAGGCATTTGGCATGGTGCCCTTCATTGACATTGCTAACCATGCAGCAGATCCAAATGCAGACGTGCGTGCGCCACCACCACCACCAGCTGCTGCTGCTGCTGCCAGCAGTGACGAGAGCTCAGCGGACCAGGGCTTTGTTGACTTGTATGCTGTCCAGGATATCGCTCAAGGGGATGAAGTCACAATCAGCTACAGCGGGCTATCAGGGTACACGAATCAGCGATTCATGGCACAGTATGGGTTTGTGCCTGCGCAAGGAAATGCAGCAGATAGGCTCCAACTTGACATACCACAAAGGTGGGTACCATTCTTCTCTAGTGGTTTCCCATTCAGGCCCTGCTCATAATGTTTCACTGCAAAGCCACGTTGCTCTGTGATGTGTTCAAGATCCAGGAGGAGTGTGTTAAGGTAACTGCAGCTGCACAGTAGCAGAGCGTCAGCACTAGAAAGCACGTTACCACGATGGCATGATAGTCCTTCCTTCAGGCACTGGATTGAGCAGTGGCGTTGCGTCTGTGCAAGCAACACGATGAAAGTGGACTATTTCAGTAAGGAGGTAGCACCGGCATTGTTTCTTATCGCTGCCTGTTGCTGCTGCCGCTGCTGCTGCTGCTGTAGCCATGCTGAGACAAAGTTCAGGATGAGTTACCTGGAAGATGCTCTGGGCAGCCAGCTGCTGATGGAAGCAGCAAAGGGAAAGAACCCTTGCCTCATTGCAGCAATGAAGTCGTTGCCGCTGATAGCAGATCAACCAGACCCAGCAGCAGCAGCAGATGCTGGAGGCAGAGGTTTAGGTCCAGCTACGCAGCAAGAGCAGCAGCTAGCGACAGTGCTACTACAGCAAGTACAGCAAGAGCTGCAGAGCAGTAGGACTACCTTGCAGGAAGATAAGGTGTTGTTACAGCAGTTGCAGGGCTCAGCAGCAGCAGAATCAGAGACAGACGCAGGAGGGTTGAGTGATGTTGTTGTAGGGGATGGCCGGCTGGCTGCTGCTGTGAAGTACAGGATAGAGCGGAAGAAGCTACTGCAAGCGGCTTCGGTATTGCTGAACATCTTCGTGCGAGAGTGATGCAGGAGTGTGCGCACCAGCCACACTGCTTTTTGAACTGACTGTAACACTCCCGCACATGAATTCAAGTTGACGGACTGTACCAAATATGAGCCCTTGCTAGCATGTCAAACATTATAGACGTGCGTACTTGAAAGAGTCATGGTTTTTAGAGCCCTTGCAATCATTCAACACTTGTGTTTGCTGCGAAACACGATGTCCATGCTATTGCGCAATCAGCACTCGTTCGTTCTCAGCGCGTGACGGATGCAACAAAACGCCTTTGAGTTGCTAAAGCAAGGTGTTATCAAAAGTAGTCAGACCAACAGCCAGAGCCAGAAGTCACAGAAAAGGCGCAGGAGCTCAGCAGAGCAGCAGGCAAGCTTTGCAGTCTCTACGGATTCAAGCTGACCGCGCTTGCGCACCTTATGAGTTACTATTATTAGGCCTGACGTGATTACACAATTGCAACTGGTACCGCGGCAAGCTCCTGCTCTGTGGGTCCGTGCAGAACGCCTACTCTACTTGCCCCGTGTGTGGCAACACCAGCATTCCAACTTGGTTTCTAGAGCAGCACGTAACCACCTGCCTTGATAAACCTTTAACTCAAAACGCCACTCAAGGTCCTGCATCAGCATCAGGCTCAACACGCACAAAGAAAAGCACAGCAAGGGTACCTCCAGCTGTTGGAGCTGCAACAGTACCGCCACTTCCCAGGCCAGGTAAGCATGCAGCAGCACAGCAGGAAACCCAACCAGACGAACAGCAACAGCAGGAGACAACCACCGCGCAACAAGATGCGAAGTCAGCCACAGTCAATGGTGCAGTCAACGCCTTTGCAGTTCTTACAGCAGCATCAGCAGCACAGGTGCCAATTGAAGCAACCATGTTTCTTGAAGCATGCAGTGATGGCAGCTGGGTAACGCACTTCTGGTCTGAAGGTGAGGAGTCTCTTTGAGTTCAACAAAAGGGCACTGCCAGCAGTTGTACAACGTGGGCTGCTGAGACGCCTGCTTGAAACAGGAGCATCCAACGTATGTGTTCCTGCAGCGAAATCGTTGCGCAGCTGCAGCGGTGTTGGACTGTTTTGCTTGCATAGCTAAGACACGTATGCAAGCGGGCACAAGAACGCTCAAAGAAACATGCTCAGCACACATCTGCATTCTCAAGTCCTGAGTTTGCAGGAATCGCAGCAGCATGTGTTTCTTGTTGCCTGTTCCTACATGGCAGGCAGTACTCTTCACATAGGCTGTTTATCACAGCTTGCAAAGCAGTTCCCCAAATGTCAAGCACTATTCAGCCTAGGAACAGTTACCAACATAACAAATCATTTGCAGGATCGCCACCCCCAAAACCCTCAGGTCTTGAGACAGCCTGGACAGCTTCAACTACTGTCACCATGCCCAAGCAGGACTCAACAAGCAGTACAACAGCAGCCGGTACTGACATTCCAAGCGGATCCACAAAGCTCAAGGTGCATCTCGCTACCAACCTACCTTCAGGGTACGGCACAGCAGTAGATTGGAGCAACCCCTTGTTACCCAGCAACAGCCTCCAGCAGCAACACCAGCAGCAGCAACAGCAGGTTGTAGATGGGTCAACGACAGCAGCAGGTGATGGCAGCAGGACTGAAGCAACAGCAGCAGCAGCAGCAGCAGCAGCGACAGAAGGTGGTGTGAGGTGGCGAAGCAGTGGGTTGTCTGTTCTCATCAGTGCTTTGCAGAAATGTATCAGGAGAGGCAAAGCAGCAAGTGCAACACGGTAAGCAGTCGCAGTGGACAGCTCATGCTGCAACGGCATCTCGAGGTAACATGCTGCTGCTCACTTGGCTGCTGCTGTTTATCAAGGTGATCTCAAGCGCATCAAGCTCTTAGCACATGTTGGGGATAAACTCATGCAGCAGCACAGCTGTACTGCCAACTTGATGAGCAGTTTGAACTGCACTGTGTGTGACTTGTGGTCGTTGCTGACAGCGTTGCTCCTGCCAACGTTGTTACATTGCCGTTTCTTGCTGCAGTCTCGCCCTGATCCTGTTGAAGGAGCCCAAGGGTCCAGATCAGCTGCTTAGGCGGCTTGCTATCATTTGTCTAGAAGATGGATTGCTGCATCCACAGTTACCACTGGTGGTCTGGGCAATGATGGCAGTGGTGAGCTGACTCAACTTATAGTCACCACAAACAGCTCAGCCAATGCTGCTGCTCCTGCTGCTGCTGCTAGTCCTATGCGCCATCTGTTGTGCTTCAATTTATCTGCAGCATCATTGCACCTAGAGGTCGTTGATCCCGTGCTGTCCATGCTGCTGCTGCTGCTGCTAGTGCACTGCGCTGTTCTGTGCGCCATCTGTCGTCATTTAATTTGGTTGCAGCATGATGGCAACATCAGAGTTTGTTGTACCGACTTTGCTGCTGCTGCTGCTGCTGCTGCTGTTACAGAGCAAGGGTTACACCATTGGCGGCAGTCTTGCCAATGCGCTGCTATCAATCACGTATCAGATGGCAGCAGTGGGTCACAGGGACTTCCTTCCTGATGCTGATGCAGTCAGCGGGCCAGCAGCAGGTATACTAGGAGATGGATATGCTTTTATGATGTGATTGATTCAGCAGAGCATCTCAACACGCTCAAACCATTGCTGCATCACGATAGCTATAGCACGTCTTCAATGAGTGATGTCAGATGATCTGCTGTTGTCTGTTGTACCACCCAGAAGCTGCAGATATCTGCAGCACCTACTTTTTGAGGTGATACTGTATGTTGCATTGTGCTGCTGCTTGATTCGCTGCAGCGATATATCAAGCTCCCAGAACCTGGCCAGCCATTGACGCGCTGCTGCCACCCAGCAGCAGCGAATCGCTGCTGGTGAAATGCATCTTGATCAGAGCAGCATATGGCGGTATGGCAGGTGATAAAGAGATGCTGATCAGGTTTGCGGGACTCTGGTTGGCAAGGTTTTCGGGAACTACACTGCCGCCACCTGGGGTCGGTTGTTCTGCTGAGAATGCAGAGGGTCAGGTATCGGCAGCAGCAGCAGCGGGGAAGAGTGTGGAGCAGCAACACCACCAGCAGCAGCAACAGCAAGGAGTTGGGGATGCAGGTGGTGCTGGATCGTCTGACATACAGATGAGAGATCAGGCCGTGATTGGAAAGCACACTGCACAAGCAGAGGATGCTAAACCTAAACCCCAGCAGCAGCAGCAGCAGCAGCAGCAGATACCAGGCCGTCAAGATCCTGGTTGTTGCTTTGCTGCTGCTCCTGCTGCTGTCAGTCCCTGGTTGGCATTTCTGCGGTCTGCTTATCAAGCATTGCCGAAGCCTGGGGCACAGCTGCTGTCGACAAAAGTAACGTCCTTGGGGCCGTTAGAATGGTAAGATGATTCCTCTGTTGTTCCATTTCATCTGAACCATTATGGAGTATGTTCTGGGGCTTTGTGGTGGTGCAAAAAGAAGTTGTCTAGTGCTGTTGCCAGCGATGCTAAGACGGGAACCATCCTCAGTAGTAAGATACACCCTAATGGTGCCACAATCACCACCTATACCATCTTTGTTATTTTTATGTTACTTCGCCTGTTTGCTGACTTTCCTGTCATTCGCTATGCCCACAGGAAGGATATACCAGAGGCAGCGATTGACTTCCATGTATCAAACATATCAGAGCACCTCCTACAGCAACCCGCAGTACAGGACACCCTGCAGCGCATCATTTCCAGCAGTACAGTCTTAGCAGCACAAGCTCAAAGCCCAGATGGCCTGAAATCTTTGGTAAATCGTACGCTATGGCAGTTTCGTAGCAGTTATAATAGCAAATTGTGGTTACAAAGCATGTATGAATCAACAGAAGAGTGGCAGAGGATGCAGCATATGGGAACAGGATATGCTTGGCAGGTCTTACAGATGGAGTTGAAAGCTTTGCAGCGATTTCAGCAGGAGCAGAAAGCGACAAGGGTTCAACTGATGCCGTTGTGGAAGGTTATTGCTATGAGAGCGGATGCTTACTCTGTGGAGCAAATCTGTAAGAAGTTGTACTGATTGATTATCAGCTTCTTAGCAGACTGTCAGTCTTTCATACAGTCTTGGCTCAAGGTTAGTGAAATACAGCACAATAGGCCCTAGGGTCGACTCGGAGGTGCTGGCTCACCACAGCATGCTTCAGCACTGTTAACAGTGCTGTAAGTTGGACCTAGCTGTCGGCCCCAGAGGCCTGAGGTCTCTCTGTGTTCTACTTAATTCAGGCGATAGAGGGCACGTAAAGCGACAAATTGCCGTAGACCGGCGCACTAGTGCTGGATATACAGCACAGCGCCGCTTTTGGACACGGTTGCCAGACCTTTGTTTGCTCAATGCAAGCAAGCTGCTTGGATGTGATAGCATGACAATCGACATGACAGCTGTACAGAAATGAATCAACCTCCGGCGCGCATGTCACTGTAAGCCGCGGCCGCCGGCTCTGATGAACACGACTCGGAGTTCGGACATGACTCTGCCTTCAATCAGGAGTCTTGGACCAGAACATGTAGGCACAACGGCTTGATGAGGCTTAACTGATTACATCAAGGCTTTGAAGTGGGTCTGTTGCATGCATACGTGACTTGTGCCCCGTTGTACCAACAGCGCTGTAGCGCTACTCGCGACCGAGGACCGGTCTACCGGACAGACTTCGGGTCCGTACAAGCCGACAGGCAACGGGGGATCGCCCTGTGTGGGCTTCCAAGGTGCAATATAATAGCTTCAGAATCAGTATGGAAGCCGTTTTCCTGGCACCAGCAGGAGCTATCTCCCTGCTGTCTTCTCTCATAGTGGTACGGTTGCTGCAGCAAGTCTTTTGCATCTGAGCCGTGGGGTAGCAATTGAGCTTGCAAGCAATTGTCGTGCACTTGGAGCCCCTGCATCAGGTAACTGTCGAAAGTACTATACACCGCCAAAGCTATAGCCTTTTGTATTTCAACTGATATACACCGAACGCAGACTAGATGCGGGCATATGCGCCGCGGCCGCTTGCCGCACATCGGCATGACTGGCAGCTTGAACTTCTACCCACACCAGCTGTGGTGCTAGCAATAACATCTCTGAAATTTCACTTTCGTACAGGCGTTTAGACACCTGGTCCACCCAACTGTTGGATCATCAACTGATACGACATGCCACGCAACGGTGCCGTATTGCTGATGATGGTGGGCGTGCTATGCGTCTCAACAACCTTTGCAAACAATCTGAAACTCAAGGTGCAGGTTGCCGATTGCAACGGGTAAGCAGCGAACACGAGTATCATCTCGAAATTATTTGCAGCCTGTGTCACGTACTACAGCTGCAGCTGACACGTGTGATCCTTATTTGCACTTGTACTTGCAGACTGCGCAGTGCAATCTGGTTCAGCATCACATACATCAAGTATACTGCCTTAGATGATTCAGAATCGGAGTACCACTCACATGTACTACATGGGTGAAAACTCCAAAGTCACCGCAGTCTGAAGAATTGTGCCGTAGATGGTGATGCTATGTCTTGTCACAGGACCTGTCAGTTGCTGTACTCGGTTGGGTGACCCACAGTCTTACAATCTTTGCACCAGTTTCAACCCTATTTGCATACTGAGGACGGTGTGCATACTTCATACTATTGTGTGACACTGTGCTGCTGACTGCAGGCCTCTCAGAGATGCCAGAGTGGCAATCAGCAAGTGTGTCGAGAACAAGCTGGTGGCCAGGACCGATGATCGGGGGGTTGCTTTCTTTGAGGAAGGCAACACCATTCAGGTATCTGGCAGGCCAATCAATCCTTGCCTGAGGAGTTCTGAGGAGTGACTACAGCTACTGCACTTCTTGTTCATACACCCGGTTTGGGTGTGTCGGATCGATATCGTGATCGTCTGCCGCCCTATTGTGAACAAAGGTGTCACCCTCACGGTCTGCAACTGTGCTGCAGCCTGTGCCACAACCGCTCAGTACTTGTTGATTGTGGTACTGTCATGTGAGATGCTCGCTCTGATCATGTCCAGCATAGCAAGGTGAACGTTGCAACGACAATTGTCCACTGTATTTCTGCTGTGTTGAATCTGCAGTACTGCAATGAGTATGCTCTTGAGCAGTGTGTGATCAGAGTTGTCTCGCATGAAGGCTACACAGAAAGGGTAGGGCACAGACGTGGTCGGTGACTCTGCAGTCGTATGGCACACCACTGGTGTGGCGCTTATATGTAAACTACCCATCAGCCATAGCAATGACGCCATCGGCCCCGCGCCCCATTTCAGAAGCGGACATGATATATCATGCCCTTTATGCTTTCTAGGGCATGATATTGAGGGCTGTGCCTCATGCAGAAGTCTGCCAGGCTGTTGTAGAGATGCTGCCAGTTCAAGTTCAGTGAGATGCCTGCTGATGCACTTAGAGATTTAAGCACATGACTCTATAGATACATTGTGTGCAAGGATACTTGAGCATTTGGCATGGATTGTGATCAAGCTGCCTTTGTACTCAAAAATTTCGTTGCAACTTTGCAGACTCTGGAGGACAGGCGTGGTGTTGCAGTCAGCCCTCGGAGGTACATCTGTGGTCTGGACCGCAATTATTGCGGCTCAGAGCCTGACTATAAATGCAGGACACAACATAACGTGACATACAGAAGCACCATCACAATGGAGAAGAGGGAATGTTCAAGTCCATGTTTCATGGACCCCTATGACAAGTGTGAGATCAGGGATGGTGACTGTCAGTCGTACAAGAGAGGGGATGACTGCTGGAGGCACCAGGGTCATCGTGATGGGTGCACGTGTAAAGAGGGCTATGTGTGCAAGATGGGGGTGGGTTGACACCATGCCATGTCTCCAGAAACATTTCTATCAGATTGGCAATCGTGCTGAAGATTCACATGTCAGATCTGAACAGGTCCAGTTTGCGCAATCATGCAAATGTTGTGCAGATTGTGAGTTCCAAGGACCTGCAAACGTGCATTCTGCAGCAATGTCATCACTGTGGTGATATGTCCCTATAAGCAGTCCTGTCACAATCCGTTGGTCCAGAGCATCAATACAATATCATATGATATAGTTCATGCCCCCATTACCTTTATTTTTGTATCATGCAGAGGAAGCCATATGCCCAATGTCTGCCAGAGGCTCCATCACAGTGCATCAAAATGCCCAATGAGCAGTGTGGTGATGAATATGGTACATATGATGACTGCAAGTGCAAGAGAGGCAATGAATGCAAAGATCAGGTTAGAATGTAGCTAAAGGGCATAAGTGTGAGACCTGCTGCACATGATGCAAGTCTGCACCTGCTGTTTGAGGCTGCTGGTGCTACTGGTGGGAACATCTCCAGACAAGTCACTTTTAAATATACACTCAGTTGCCTGCCTGACTTCATAGACCACCAGGCAGTGACACAGACAGCAGCTGCTCATGCAGATATGTTAAGGTGGACCTCAACAACTGGGTTGTTTTGACTCCGATAAGCTAGCAGAGAACAGGGTCTCAGGCTCTTGGGCAATAAAGTCTGATTGATGAGGATGCGTTCTCTGCAGGGCAATGGTGTTTGGAAGTGCGAGCCCAGGAGACCATGTGTCAAGCGGCCTCGGGAACGATGTGGGGGCAAATATGGCCCATATGATGGTTGCACGTGCACATATGGCTACAAGTGCAAGGATCGAGTAAGTTTGCTGAGCTGTTGCACTGTAATCTGCCAACACCTTGCCTCGCATGTGGTCATACAGCTGGTGTCACTTTCCTACATCCAGTGGCCGTTGGCTGATCAGCTTTGAATCTGATTCTGGTGCCGAGTTCTGACAATTACTTGTACTGTGCTGTTGGGTGGTGCATGAGTATTCACTAGCACTTCTGCTGTGCGCGTCATACACCTCAGGGAAATGGTGTTTGGACGTGTGAAGAGAGGGACAAGAAGCCATGTGTAAAGAGGCCTCGGGAGGTTTGTGGTGACAAGGATGGGCCATATGCCAACTGCACGTGCACATATGGTTACGAATGCAAGGATCAGGTGAGTGTTGACTGGTGTAGAAAAGTGTTTCTGTATTTGTCACGACATAATCTTTACAATATTGATCAACACTGCATAATGACTAATCACGTGGTTGAAGCAAGAGGCTTGCAGAGCAGATTCCCTGTGAAGAATCCAGATGGTAATTGCATAGAAGACAATCGTGCTGCCATGTTTTGGTTGCTTGGGTTCATGCTTTATCCTGCATCATCAACAGTCCTGACGGTCAGTCACCATCCATGCAGGGTTATAATAGCACTTATTATTATAACAGCACCAAAGTCATGAAGTGCCAGAAGAAGTGTGTAAAGGAGCCTGGGGAGATTTGCGGGTAAATGAACCATTCCGTGACTGCAATTGCACAACTGGCTACGAATGCAAAAATGTGGTGAGTCGGGTTGCTGTGTGTAATCCACCACCCAATTGCCCGGGGGCTCTTGTTTTTCATAGATCATAAACCAAGCAAGTGGTTCCAAACCAACCTTTCTGAGGAGTAACTCTCGTTGGGTTTGCAAATCGATATACAATTGCTATAACCATCGGATGCCATTATGTGCCGACAGCTGATATCATGTGACATGACTCATCATGACTTTTGACAGGGTCACCCTTTGCGTCAGTATCACAGGCAGTCAATAGTGTTTTGGGCACCTGACACATGCAGATCAAGAATATCTGGGGTTGTGCATCAACCCTCCCATGTGTGTACCAGCCCAACCAAGTCTGTGGCGGGCTTGGAGGACCATACCCTGGTTGCAACTGCACACTTGGCTATCAATGCACTCCTAATGTGAGCTCAAGTGCTGTGGACAACCTAAGAGCCGTTCAGAGGCCGGGGCCCCTAAGTTATGTCTTTGGTTTCCAGGCACAATGTTGTGTTATTGCCTTCCTGAGCACACCCTTGCAGATGCAATGGTACCCGGTGAATGATTATTCAACAACAAATGAATGAATGAATGAATGTCCTTGTGGATCAGGCCACGTGTCAACTGCGGGAAGACAACATGCTACCAAACTGGAGGTCCACTCAGTCGTGTCATCTTTTGCGTCCTGAACATTCAATGAAGTTCATGTATTTGTGGGACTCGTTTGATGCAGGACAACATCACGTTCGTTCATACGTGTAAGCTATGTGAGAAGCAAAAAGATGAAAAGTGTGGTGACGCCTCTGGACCATTCAAAGATTGCACATGCGTAGCTGGCACTGAATGCGAGCAAGATGAGAAGGTGAGGTGCTTGTAACCATCTTTGGGGCTGTATGTTCTCGTTGCCAGGATTCAGGTCACAACAAGCAGGCCTCAAAATGATTTAAGATTCTGCTCTAGATGCAAACCCAGATTGCGGCTACAGGCAAGACTGTATCCCATACGATGACATGACAAGATATGAACCTACGCCAGGCACCTTCGTGAGGCAGGAATTGTGTGTGGAGCGGTCTTCTGACGGCTTCCCACTTCTCGGCGTCTGTTGTCACTCCCTAAGCAGCAAGACGAGATGTCAGTATGCTATCATATGCTGACTGGTCAGATATTAGATTGCTGTTGGAGTTGTAATCAGTAACAATCATTGTTATCTGCAACAATTACAGTAACTATTACAACGGTCATTGCTGTGGGGGCACCCAATCATGCAGGATCCTAACTCCCGGTTCTGCAAGGAGCCATGTGTGATTGCGCCTGATGAAAAGTGCGGCGATGCCAATGATGGACCATTTCTTAACTGCGAATGCCAGGACCCGAGTACTCATTTTTGCGTCCAAGCCGATGAGGTGAGCAGCCTGCTTGCAAAACGGTTGTGTGAGGCTATTGCGGGATGTGGTATTCAGATGAAATTTGACCATAGTGGTTGAGCTAACTAATCTGACAGTTGCTGGAGATCTGCAACCAGTGTTTGCTAGGCCCATCAGTATATATATATATATGCGATTCAAATGCCCATTTCATCATATCTGCAAAAGCCTGGCAGTCCTTGCTGCTTACAGCAGAGACAGTGTGTTTGTTACTGCTGTTGCATGCAGCTGAACACTACTGCCGACTCGGCAAACGCTTGCAGTGGGTGATTGCATTGGCAATGACATTGTGTTTTGTATTTAATTTATCTTGCAGGGATTGGATTATTTCTGTAGAAAACAGCCTGTTCCCAGTGTTGCTCTGAAACCCTAGATTGACGGAGGTTACACAGACAGTGTGAACCAGCGACCCACGGTGGATGATAAATGGCCTGTACAGCGGTTGGACACGCACCTGCTTGCTGTCTGATTGTAGCTCGATCAGGATCAGCTAGCTCAGCATAAGATCTTCACATTGTGAATAAGCGCCCACAGCAAGTGTGCCATATTGATTATGGTGCAGCGATGTGTTTTGGATATGCCCTATCCTGCATCAAGTTGTCCTCGTGTCTCAGACCAGAGTCTGGTAAGACTGCCATATGACGCACCCAGTTTGCCAGGTATGGAATACAAAAGTCGAACATTGTTTTGAAGGGTTCAGTCAGTATGCCTCAATGACCTCTGAGTCAGCCTTTGATCACGACTCAGTAGGTGGATCTTATGAGTTAAAGAGAATCATTCTATGATAGAAAACCTTTTTGTGTCAGTTGGATGCTATGGTCAGCACTGTTAAGGTGTGGCTCATGAACCAGAGTCATATATAGGTATCTTCCACAATAGGAGGCTACCATTACAAGATTGGGCACAGTCGCTTGCTGGTGATTCGTGGCATGCCACATGAGCTTGTTTGAGCCAGGGTCGTTGAGCAGGCCAGGACAGCGACTCCTACATGAAAGTTGGATGTATAGAACGTCTCCTGATTGTGATGTATGCTTTGATACATTCTGGTGTATGACTGATTGTGGTGTATGGTTTCCTACTTTCTTGTGCATTTGTTCATGCAGTTTTGTGCATCAAATATCTGATACTTTCGACAGTTGCTATGCCCACAAGTACTATTTGCTAGTAGGGGCAGATGAGGTTACCAATCAGCTGTGGACAGTTCAGGCCCTATAAGGCTTACACTCAGATATCCAGGATGTTTTAGACTCTAAACGGTGGCAATTCTGATTGGTTTTGTGGCTACCTGCTGTGCGCCATGCTTGTCGCAGTTTCTACAACATCTACCTTGATGTGTTTGCCATGGTGACCCGGTCACTGCACACCACAGCTGCTATCATCAATGTCAATCACGTGCATGGTGCCCGGAAGCACTTTACAACTATGTACAAAATATACTACTTGGCAAGGCTGATCCAGAACAGCTGAGCTTGCCTACAGATCTGTCTAGACTCTGGCAGAGATGTTGTGTCCTGCCTTGCACTGCAGCAGTACGTGGTGGCAGCCTAACAGTGTGTACTACTTCTGAGAAGCCATAGTGTTAAAAAGCTCTTGTTATTTAGGACTTATGTTATGTACCCAGCGAAGGAGTCGGTGAGGATTTTATCCACCCTAGGAGCGAGTCTGCCAGACCTCCTGTTCCCTGTATGTATTTGTGCGCTTTGGGCTCTACTTGTGATTGCTTACTATGTGTTTATTCTCCGTCGTCAGATGTTGTCGTCATACTTGTTGCACTTTGAA
>LWCB01007832.1:0-25620 GCA_001630525.1 Coelastrella sp. M60 | reverse complement strand
TATGCGAAGGCTTCGCTGATGGTAGCTGCCAGGTCCACATCGGCGGCGTTGATGTTGCCTTCCGAAGGCCCGGTGAACGCTGCCACAGCTCCCCAGCTGGTGAGGTGTCCCACAAATTGCATGTAAATAAGTTGCAGATGCAGAAAAGACGGTCATCATAACAAGCTCGACTATTTCTGAATGATGTGTCTCCCAAGCGAGTTACTGCTCGAGTTATAGTCTCCACAACCTTCACGATGTATGCATGCATCTGAGCATTCGACTTCGACGCAATACAGCTATCGACATTCAGTGTGTCGTCTCCTTTTTTACAGTTTGCAAAAGCGGTACCAAGCGATATACTATCCCTAAGTGTTCGGCACTTGGAAGCATGGCTAACATCACCCAAGCAGCAAACCATGACATCGAGGCCGCAATACTAGACCCAACTGTACAAACAGTACTGCAAGCATCTGGGTTTCTCGACAGCAGGGAACTAGTACGTCTGAGCGTGACAAGCAGGCCTATGCTCAGCATATGCAGTGCACAAGCAGCATATGCAAAGCAGTTGCTGCAGCATGCGAACCGAATTGCACAAGAGTTGTGGCAAGGTCGGCAACAGCATGCAGAGAGACACAGCGGTACTACAAGTTCAACTGGCTGCAACACCACCACCCTGTCAAATGCAGCGAATCAGCTAAGCTCTGAAGTCGCAAAGGTCAACCAGCTGGTCGCTACCTTCATCCTCAACACTCCTCATGTTCCTCTGGAGACAGCAGTAGTGCTGCAAGCAGCAGGCTTGTGGGCTGATGGCCCCCTGTTGGCAGCAGCAGCAGCTAGAAGGGTGTCTGGTCATGAGGTGTGGTACATCGCTCGGCAGTGGCTGATGACAGTGGATGTGTTGAGAGGCATTGAGGGCCTGTCTCTGCTACTGGAGTACACCATGATCAGCCCTTGCAAACTGCTGGCTGATCCAATTCGGGCGTTCATGGTAAGCATCCGATGCTGCTGCCAAGAGACCCCAGTAGAACAGACGTCATCATGATGCATGATGCTGCTGTGAGTCAGCAGGCTGGTAATGATTTGCGTGATAGTGCCATCCTCCCGGCACCACACTGGTCAACTGGTGGCTTACGGCAGACCGAGTATGGGTTTCATTGTACAATAATATCCAGTCACTTATAAAGTTTATGTCCCTCATCACTGAATGGCATTGCAGTGCTGAATGGCATCATTCAGCAGACTTTACTGAGTTATTCTTGCAAGTTGTTCATCAACCATGCAAGTTGTACAAATGGCGTTGTCAGGAAGACATTGTTGTTGCCATGCGCTAGCCTATCAGCAATACATTGCTGTATCGCCTGCCATATGGCACCTTGCAAGGACTCATAGACTCCTGTTGGAAACCTTCCATTCAGGCTGATCATCATCATGATGATCACACCCAATGGTGCTCCGTATCAATACTATAGTACGGTAGTACGGTGCTGATGACATTGAGAGACTCTTCAAGTGAAAGTAGTACCAATTTTGAAAAGTTGCCTGCTTTTTTTGTGTGCAGACAACGGCTGTTGACCATGTCAGCGAGCTCTCACCAGAACATCTGGAAGCACTGCTGCACCTGGCCTTGAAGCTGCAAACTATGCCCTCCTTCGCAATGCGTGATCCCTGCATGGATGTTACCACCATCTTTGACATGGCATTAGGAATCACACTGGCCCGGGCGAAAAACACACTGGACACGGCAGCAGTAGTGCGCCTACTACACTCTGCAGCTGCAGTGGTCTGTGCCCCCTATCTCAATCAACCCCAACCAGATTTCTATTATGGGCAGCCATTGTTAATCACCAGCATACTTCATGAAGGACATGTGCGGGTCTTCAGGACCACGGGCTACCTCAATGGCGAGTATTTTGGCAACATCATGTACTGCCTGCGAGATGCTCCTGTTGCACGCAATCTTGATGATGCGACCTTGCACGATATATGGGAAACAGTTCGTCAGGGTCTGGATGAGTTGATGAATCTTGAGCAACATAGCTTGACACCATGCCATGGTGTCAGTAGCCAGTGGCAGAGGTATCAGTTTCTCAGTGAGTTGTGGTCCGTACATCGCAGCTATTCGCAGCCTGTTGCGCTTTTCACGATTCTCAAGTACAAAATAGCCACGGGCTCTTTGCAAGATATTCTACACCTTCAGCATATTGTGGACTCGGTCGTCCCTAGGGTAGTTTTACAGGATCTGTCACGATCACAAATTAGTGAGCTCATCAACACAGCTAGAATGGCATACATGCCAGACTTCATAGGAGAACTTCCAACCAGCATGTACAGCATACAGGGCTTGAAAAGAATCTTCAAATACGCACACCTCAGAAAAGTGGTGGAGCAGTGTGTTGACTTTCAGACTACTCCCACAATGGTGTGGTATGCGTGTAAGCAAGACAGTTCATCGGTTATGGGTGATGGATCTGATCACATGATCTTGGAGTGGCAGATTCAGTCTCTGTCTGATGCTCTATGTGATGGGCTTGTGTGGATCAGAAGGACGCCAATCAAACGGCATCTGTTGCAATTTGTGAGATTGTGTATCGGCAGGCAAGCTGAATTGTTTCACTTGAAGGTTGTTGCTTTGGTGTGTTGCTGGTTGAAGTGAGGTGTCCGGATCCACATGGAAGACCAGTGTTGCAGCCCTGTATGATCTGTCGCTGAGTCAATGCACATTGTGATGCATGCGTTGCGCAGACTGGATTGAATGCCACAAAAGAATAGTGGCCAACGTAATTTACCATCTTACCAAGACTGTTGACTCAAGGACAATCATTGTCTGAGCTAAAGCTGATGTGTATACCATTGACAGCTGGCAGTCAGTTTCATCCTATCGGTCTGGTGCCGTGCATCCTGCCGCAGGCACCCTATAACTGTCACAGCTGTGGGCCACATGCCCTTGGTCTTACCCACAGACATAGCTCTGTGCTGATGACCTCAGCAGAAATAGGATACTTTGGTCTGTTTTAACCGGACAATGGACCGGTGTGCTTCACAAGAAAGTGCTCATGGCGCGCACAGCCGCCCGGCACGAACTGAGGCACGGCCGTTGATCCGATCCTTGAGCTGACAGCTTAGCTGCGAAACAAAGAACCTTAGGTACATACAATAATGTTATGTGTACCACTGATGATCATGACGTGCGTACGCTGTCAGCGAGTGGTGCGGTTCTACCAAGGATTTTCAAAACAATGTGTGACTTTGATAGAAAGAAACTCTCGTGTATTGACCTTCTCATGACGAGGCCGTGTTCTGTGACATGTAGCTCAGGAAAGTGCCACATCCCATAGGCAGCTTGCGACGGTTATTGTTTAGCTGAGCCTCTGACAGCCTCGGTATCGTTCCACAGAATAGAAAGTTCTGTTAGCAGGAAGTTGCTTTGGTTATGGAGCGAGCTTGGCACTTTGTGTCTGCAGGGTGCACACCCTCCCACATGGGAGGTTTCAGAGTTGTATGCCAGTGGAGTCACTCTTGCGGCATCAAGACTGTGTCTGTGATCTGACACCGGTTAAGCAACGTTGGACTCATACAGTTGTGACTTACAGTGTCAAATGCAGTTGTAACTGTCAAATGACTTTGATGCGGCTATAATGCCACACAGTACATGATGGCATGGAATTGATGCTTAGCTCTGGTGCAACATGTCCGCCAATATGGGACCATTGTGTCTGGACTAATCAATGATAGTATGCTCGGCCAGGTGACATGGACTCTCTCAGCTAAGAGCCTGCAGGCTGCTAACACATGGGACAGCAAAGGGCAATGCATATCTTCAGGCAAGCAGATCTGTTGTTGGTTGCTTGCTTTCTTGTGTGCATGCACCTCACTTTGAAAGTTGATTACATATATAGTATCATGATAGTATCCGGACACCGAGCGCAATCTCAGCAAGCGTACTCCGTGTACTGTACACACCAACAACAACATCCTGTGACTCAACTTTTGATGATTGGAGCAATGGTTCTCGTGTCCGGAGATGAAATCAGTGCACGAGGCCTCCGCTATGCGAAGGCTTCGCTGATGGTAGCTGCCAGGTCCACATCGGCGGCGTTGATGTTGCCTTCCGAAGGCCCGGTGAACGCTGCCACAGCTCCCCAGCTGGTGAGGTGTCCCACAAATTGCATGTAAATAAGTTGCAGATGCAGAAAAGACGGTCATCATAACAAGCTGGACTATTTCTAAATATTGTGTTTCCTAAGCGAGCTACCGCTCGAGTTATAGTCTCCAAGACCTTCACGATGTATGTTTGCATCTGAGCATTCGACTTCGACGCAATACAGCTATCGACATTCAGTGTGTCGTTCCATTTTTACAGTTTGCCAAAGCGGTACCAAGCGATATACTATCCCCAGGTGTTCGGCACTTGGAGGCATGGCTCATATCACCCAAGCAGCAAACAATGACATTGAGGCCGCAATATCAGACACAACCGTACAAGCAGCGCTGCAAGCATCTGGGTTTCTCGACAGCAGGGGACTAGTACGTCTGAGCGTGACAAGCAAGCCTTTGCTTGGACTAAGCAGTGCACAAGCAGCATATGCAAAGCAGTTGCTGCAGCATGCGGGCAGCATTGCACGAGAAGTTTGGCAGCTCCAGCAACAGCATGCAGAGAAACACAGCTGTACTCTAAGTTCAACTGGCTGCCAGCAGAACACAACCACCCTGTCAAGTGCAGCCAATCAGCTGAGCTCTGAAATCGCAAAGGTCGACCAGCTGGTCGCTACCTTCATTCTCAACACTCCTCATGTTCCTCTGGAGACAGCAGTAGTACTGCAAGCAGCGGGCTTTTGGGCTGGTGGCCCCCTGTTGGCAGCAGCAGCAGCTAGAAGGGTGCCTGGTCATGAGGTGTGGTACATTGCTCGGCAGTGGCTGATGACAGTGGATGTGTTGAGAGGCATTGAGGGCCTGTCTCTGCTACTGGAGTACACCATGGAGAGCCCTTGCAAACTGCTGGCTGATCCGGTTTGGGAGCCTCCCATGAACTTCAAGGTAAGCATCCGATACTGCTGCCAAGAGATCCCAGTAGAACCAACAGACTCCTTTTTGCTGGGAGTTAGCAGACTAGTAATGTTTTGCATCATAGTGCCAAGCAGGCACCACAATGGTCAACTGATGGCTGACGGCAGTATAGGTTGCATCATAAATTGCTATGCAATATTGGCGACCGCGATCATCACCAGTTTGAAACTGCAGTGCTGAGCAGCATCAGTCAATGGATAAGTTATCATAATGAACAAGTTATCATGATGATGGCATCAACGATGCAAACTTGAGTCATTTGCATTGTACAAATGGCGTTGTGACATTGCTGTTGCTGCCACGCACTTGCCGATTGGCACTACACCGTTCTGATAGTATCGCCTGCCGTATGGCACCTTGTCCAGAGTCTAGACCACGGTGGTCTAGTGGTGACCATGTTGTTGTATCACTTTGCAGAGAGTCACTGGGAAAGATGTGATCATCATCATGATGATCACAATCCAATGCTACACATCCATACGGTGCTGATAACATCACGTGGGAGTCTTTTGAAGTGAAAGTAGTACCGGACGTCCAAATGGTTGCCTGCTTTTTCTGTTTGCAGGACGTCATTCTGGACCCTATCAGTGAGATCTCTCCAGAACATCTGGAAGCACTGCTACACCTGGCCTTGAAACTGCAAACTATGCATTCCTTTGCGTTCTGTCATTGGGGACCGGGTGGCACCGTCTTTGACATGGCAGTAAAAGTTGCACTGGCCCAGGTGGAAAACAAACTGGACACGGCAGCAGTAGTGCGCCTGCTACATTCTGCAGCTGCAGTGATCTGTGCCCCCTATCTCAGTCAACCTCAACCAGATGTTCGTGCTGGGCAGGCATTGTCAATCGCCAGCGTATTTGATGAAGGACAGGTGCGGTTCTTCAGGACCACGGGCTCAGCTATAGGCTATTCTCACACTCACCCTGGCAGGGATTTTGACAACATCGTGCGCTGCCTGCGAGAGGCTCCTGTTGCACACAATCTTGATGATGCAACCTTGCAAGACCTATGGGAAACAGTTCGTCAGGGTCTGGATGACTTGATGAGTCTTGAGCAGCATGGCGAGATGCCATATGTTGTCAGTAGTTGGCAGAGGTCACAGTTTCTTGGCGAGTTGTCGTCCGTACATCGCAGCTATCTCCAGCCTGTTGCGCTTTTCACACTCCTAAAGTACAAAATAGCCACAGGCTCTTTGCAAGATATGCTACACCTTGAGCATATTGTGGTGTCAGTCATCCCTAGGGTAGTTTTGCAGGATCTGTCACATTCACAGATTAGTGAGCTCATCAACACAGCTAGAACGGCATACATGCCAGACTTGATAGGAGAACTTCCAACCAGCATGTACAGCATACAGGGCTTGAAAAGAATTTTCAGATACGCCTACCTCAGGTCAGTGGTGGAGGAGTGCCACTCAACGGTTCACTACCAGACAATATCCACAATGGTGTGGTTGGCGTGTGAGCATTACAGAACATCGGTTATGGGTGATGGATCTGATCACATGATCTTGGAGTGGCAGATGCAGTCTCTGTCTGATGCTCTGTGTGATGGGCTTTTCTGGATCAGAAAGTCGCCAATCAAACGGCGTCTGTTGCAGTTTGTGAGATTGTGTATTGGCAGGCGAGCTGAATTGTTTCACTTGAAGGTTGTTGCTTTGGTTTGTTGCTGGTTGAGGCCTTCAACCAGCAGTATCCGAATACTTCGGAGGTGTTACAGGCCTGTGTGTGATACAGTATGATATGTTCAACATATGGCATGATCTGACTCAGTCAGCGCTGGGTCAGGGCACGCTGCAATGCAATAGTTGATGCAATGCCACAGAATCAATGTGTCATCACGTCAGTACATCAATTACTAACTTAGTCAGCTGCAGGTGCCCCTGGCAAGTCTATGAGATGCTTCAATACTGGAAATTAATCTTGCCTGCTTCAGAACCGTCTGTCTTGCCAAGGTGTTGAAGTTCTTGTTTGAACTGGAATTGATGTGTATACCGTCGACAGCTGCCAGCTGGGTTTCATCCTATTAGTTTGGTGCGGTGCATCCTTCAGGCACCCTAGGGTACCCTAGGTGTCACTAGGCCTTAGCCTAGTACGCCTACAGCTGTACTACGTATGCCCTTGGTCGTACCCACAGAGCTCGAGATGGCTCTGTGCGTATGACTTCAGCAAATGCGATGACCTTCAGTCGCAGAATGGACCGGTGAGCTTCGCAAAGCACTCATGGCGCGCACAACCCCCCGGCACGAACTGAGCTGCGGCCGTCGATCTGGCTCTTGTGCTGACAGCTTTGCTGCAAAGCAGTACAACTTGAGGTGCTTTCAGTAGTCTTATGTGTATAATCATGACCTGCGTGCGCTGTCAGCGAGTGGTGCGGTTCTACCAAGGATATTTAAAACAAAGTGTGACCTTGATACAAGCAAACTCTCGTGTATTGACCTTCTCATGTCATAGCATATTCTGTGACATGTAGCTCAGGAGAGTTCACATTCCTATACGCAGCTTGCAATGGGCTATCACTACCGTTCACAGCTTTGCTGGTCCAGCCACACTTGAGTATAAGCGGTCATTATTTCAACCAACATTTCGTCATGAACAGGGCGCAGGGTCTACCATCTGATCTCAAAGACATGAGGAGGGAACTGCAATCATTGTCGCGAAAGGATTTGCAGACACTAGCTAAACAGGAAGGCGTCAAAGCCAACATGAGCAGTGCATCTATAGTAGAAGAACTATTGAGGCTTGCAAGCGACGCTCCTGGTAGGCACATGTGCACGTACCTTGGCTGAGCTCTGCTGTGCAGATAACTGGCCTGAGCCGTTGTGCTGTGCCTCGTAAGTTGATTGCATCACGTATGCGGGACGTCAGTTTGCTTTTCAACGAGGTTTCATACTGACAATCAGCCTACACGCATCTGGCCTTGCAGTACCAACCTGGCCACAGCCAGAAAGCAGTACGTCAAGACCACACAAGGGAAGCTATGTTCCTTCTTTCAAACATGCACAACCAGCCTCAGATAAGCAATCGTCGATCGCCACAGGAGCCAGTAAAAGCTCCAGGACTCCCAGATCAGACACAGGCAATATTGCAGATCAGGCACCCAGTGTTTCCACTCACCCTGCAGCAAACTTGCACACAAGGCCTGCAGCAGCCAGGGCGTCAGCTGAGGGATCAAAATCAGGCAATGAATGCAACCCCAGCAGTGGCAGGCGGAAGTGGCAGGTGCCAGCTCCACCCACAAAGCATAGCGTTTCTGTTGAGCAACCTCTACATCAGCAGATTGAAACGCTGAGCCTCTCACCACGTAGGCGGGCCCCAGTCACTCAATGCAGACACACAGCTGCAGTTGTAGGTACCACAGTACCCAACAAGCCCGAAGTGCAAAGTTTGCTTGCACCGCAGCAGCTGCAGAAGCAGCAGATGGTTCAACAAGCACATCTTATACATCAACACAACAGCAGGAGCAGCAGCTCACACATGGCCGCTCGTGGTAGGTAACAGCGATCTTGACCAGTCACCGACAGTGTTCCATAGAGTCCTACACCTGCAGGATGCAGCCCTGAGCAGCACGTAGGTCTTGGATGCTTCCCTACTAGATACCCTGCAATGTGATCCCTCTGCTAGTTACATGTTGCTGCATTGCACTCAGCCTCTTTGTTGACGATGAGGGCCACTAGTCACTTCCTTGTCATCGTTTGCTTTCAGGCCAGCAGCTTGCCAAGCTGCCAGCAGTAGGCTCAGCAGCTGTACCTCAACACCCGCAGCAGCAAGTGCCAACCACCGCGGTACATACACCTGTTCCACAGAAATTGCACACTCCCATGCGTGTCCGTGTCAAAGACTCAGCAGCAGCATGCCAGGCTTTACCTTACCAGAAGCAGATACAAGTGAAAGGCACAGTAGCACTTACCACCCAGGCCAATACAGCGGCAGTCACACCTATAAAGCAGAGGGTTGGCGCTTTTAGTAAAGAGTTGCAGACCAATCCTCAGCCTATTGCGACACCCATAAGAGCTACAGCAGCAGCACCAGCGGCAGCAGCAGCAGCTAGCCCTATCAGCAGTACTGTAGGTGCTGCTGTACCGGATGGACTCATGTCACCTCGTTTGGCGGTGATGGGGTCTGCTCGGCGGGTTGTTCCAACACAGTCCAGGTTAGGCTCCATCAAAGCAGCAGACTCTGCAGCTGTGGTATCAGGGCTTGCACCTGGGGCATGCAAAGGGGGGCCACAGTTCACAGCAGCTGCAGCAGCAGCAGGCCCTCCACCTACACCATTACAGAAAGGTGCTCGGAGAGCTGTGCCATTAGAAGAAGATCAGCAGTTGCGGCTGGAAGATCAGCAGCTGGAGGCCCTTGTACAACGCTGCCTTCGCATTCGTGATCCAGGTGTGGTTGCTAGCATAGCAGCTGTAACAGCTCCTCATAAGCAACATGATTGGGTCAACATGTTGCAAGTCTTCATGATCACTAGTGCTCATTGCAATCACAACTTGCTGTGCATGGTGCTTCAAGAGCGTGTTATATTATTGCTAAGGCAACAATCGCAGGCAGCTACCAATCAACGCGGTCGACAAGCCGGTTGTCTTCGCCTCCCTGCTTACCAATGACAAGTTGTAGATAGCAATGAACTCACGATGCTCAATCTTGTCCCATCCTGTTGCAGATGCTCCACAAACAGTCTTATCTGGCCCAGAGCCGGCCAAACGGTGGCTCCAGCAGCACATCATAGCTCCACTGCAGCGAGCACAGCCACCACCAACACCAGCAGGACAAACAGATGGCAGGCGTGTTGTAGGACCAGCCGCCACCAGCAGCAGCAGCTGCTGCATGGCTGCAGGGTTTTGTCACAAGCCTCTGCTGTTGTATGGGCCCACAGGCAGCGGGAAGACTGAGCTGGTGCATGCGTTGGCCAGTGAGATGAATGCCAACTTGCTGTATGTTCCTGCCGGGGATGTGTTGAAGACGTATCAAGAGCAAGGACACAGGCTGCTGCGGGCACTCTTCAAGGTAGGTAGTGTACCCCTCTGTGCACTAGGTAGTGATGTTGCTCATTGTTCAGCATCTTCTGCAGGATACTCCTTCAGGCATCTTTATCAGCAGCAGCAGCAGCGGCAGGGGCAGGGACAAGAGTTTACTTGCACACAGCTGTGTGACACACTGCGTCACATGAGCGTGTTACTGACAAACACTACGTGCAGTACTGACAAGTGTGCAAGGAAATCAAAGAAACTATGCATGCTCTCCTACCCCTGCTGCAGGTTGCAGAGGGGGCTGAAGCAGTCTCCACTGTGTTCTGAGCTTCCATGTCACACATGTGGTGTGCTGCACTGCAGGTTGCTTGTCGTGTTGCTCCTTCTGTCATCTGCTTTGACGACGCTCATCGCAGCTTTCCAGCCGATGCTCGTCTGTCCAACCCCAATCATCCCTCACATAAAATGCTGGTGGAGTTGACGGTGCAGTTACAGCAGCTGGCAGACATGCAGGTGATGATCATGAATGTCCTGTACCCAGTACATCCTGAACTGCGTCTTGTGCAAAATTTGCTACAAGGACGCTGATGTGGGTATGTTTTGGTATCTTTTGTGTGTGTGGTGTGTTGTGCCTCAAGGCTTTATGCGTGTGTGGCTTGCAGGTACAATTGCAGGAGCGCTTGCGGCATGGCAGCAGCAAGAGCAGCACAGCACTGGTGCAGCCTGCACAGCCAAAGGTCAAGAAGCCGGCATGGGGATTGTTTAGCAGCAGCAAGAAGCAGCAGCAGCGACAGGACGCTACTGAGGAGACGCAACAGGGGCCACAGCAGGTAGGGTAGAGCTTGCTGACCTGGTTCTGTAGTCAAGCTGTGGTAGCTAGCCATTGCTGCTGCATCCTTAGGCCAAGCATGCGGTGGTCATACAATGCAGCTTGGCAAGCAGCTGTTGAAGTTCTATTGTTCCTATTCAAGCACGTGGATATAGAATTGCCACCAACACTGTTCATTCTGAGGTCGTGAATTCTTGCTGGTCTGTCGTAATTCGTGTACCTGTGCATATGTCGCTGATGCGGACTACTTTATTGTATCTTGTGCTGCTGTCTCTGACCTGCAGCAGAAGCAGCAGTCCGGTTGCCAACAGCTTGCCGGTCCAGTGATCGTGGTCTTTGCTTCCAGACACCCAGAGGCTCTAGACCCTTCACTGCTGCCACTGCTGCACACACGGCTACTGCTGGACCTTCCTTCTCTTGAGAGTAGAGAGGATATGCTGATGGCGTGGCTCATGGCAAAGGAGGCAGCAGTGGGCGTTCAAGATGTCGAGCAGCTGGCCAGGTACTGCTAGTAGCTACTTGCACCTACCACTGTGGTCAACATGACAAATCAGTGAGTCAAGCATGCGCAATTCTGGTCAACGTAATAGGTCATTGTGTCTTTGTGTGTTCTTCCAGCGGTAACAGGCGCTGCCAATCAGCGAGGTTTGACAAGTAGAGTCATGCTATTAGCATCACAGTACAAATGCCAAGGTTAATAGGTATAATGTGTTGGTGAAATGTTGCAAGCGTTGCTGATATATAAAGGTTCTGTCCATGTTGGTGCTGTGCAGGCGTACAGAAGGGTTCAGCTGCACTGATTTGTTGCAGCTGTGTCAAGAAGCTGCTATTAGACCATTGCAAGAGGTGAGTGACCTTGTAAACGATGCTTATGAGTGTGTTTGAGATGTGTTTGGCTTTGTGGGTGTGTTTGCTGCAGCTGCCTCTTGGACATGTATCACCGTGTTTTGATTGGAGGGCTATTGGCATGCTCTTTGCAACTGCTGCACCTGCCGTAGAAACTTCTTGATTGAAATTTGACCTGGAGATTTGCTTCTAATGCAAGTGTTGGCATGCAGCCGGATGACATATTGAGACGAGACAGTGTCATTACAACATGCCATGCACATATGCAGTAAGTGCTGGTGTTGCCACTGCGCTGCCATTGCTAAGTACTCTGTCCGCTGGTTATTGTCCTGCTTTCTGCAACTGCTTGCAGCGTTCTCATCGAGCTGTGTGCATGCGGGACTTTGAGGCGGCATTTCAGAAGGTCAGGCCATCAGTGCCAGCACAACGCAGGGCACAGCTGAGAGCCTGGATGAACAGCTAGGCAAGTCACAAGATAGCAGGCGCTGGGAACAATAATGGTTACACCATCATGGCAGTACAGAGCAGACTGAGTGTGCATTTGATAGACATCAAGGCAAGCTGCAAGAGGACAGCTTGCAAACAAAACTGGTGGTTGATTGTTGCAGAACTTGGTGTTGGGTTACAAAACACGAAAAGCATCACGACATCGCATTCAGCAGCAAGTTTGACCTGAACTTTGATTGATTCCATGCTGGTAACAACAATAAAGCAATCAACAAGTTGTCTTGATTGCACCAGCAGATCGCTGGTACCTGGGCGTCCAGGCAACCAACGTCTTGTCATTTGCTGGGTTAGACATCAACAATCATACTAACTTGTAGTTTAATTGGACTCTTACAAACTGACATGCTCCACAGGCTGTGATTCACAGCTGTCAGCTGATTCAGCCGGCAAACATATGCCAAATAGCGTTTGGTTCCTAGTCAAGCTCTCAAACTTTGAGAGCCCTTGACTGAGTCTTGAAGGCCCTAGAATCTCTTTGCTTTCTGCCAATTATGTAAGGCAGCACCAGCAAAAACCATCAACTGGTCAAGCCATTGCTACTCTGCTGCATCAACCATTCCTGGATAAGCTGTTTCCTTTCTGCTGCCTGAAAGGCCATAAGCCATTCCTTCTCCTATACCTGCGTCTCCTGTCATCATCATGATCTCTATCTTGCAGACAAGCCACCTCAAATCCAGATCTGGCTCTCTTGAGGTCTTCTGCTCTGCAATCACCTGAAGCTGTCAGCAGCTCATACGGCTGCAGAAGATGCCGCCCTGTGGTTAGAGCCCTGAGAGGGTGGCTCTCACCTATGTTGAGTTCATGACCATGAAAAACAGCAGCAGCAGCAGCTGTTGCTGTATGTTGACTGGAGTGCATTACACGGTCACTGCTGACCCAGGTGCTGTGCAAGCGTGTCATCTGGTGCAAAGTGGTGAGCATCCTTCTGCCCACAGCTGCTTCTGGCATTGCTGCTGCCATCTGTGAGCTAGCAGCGATGGCTGGCTTTGTTTCTTGAGGCCTCTGCTGTGTTTGCGAACCCAAAGCTGTGGCTGAGGGCACCTCTGAAGAGTCTAGGAGAGCGGATGATCCTGGTGTTCCACTCATGCTACCAGCTGCCGTCCAAAATGACGATGCCTTGCTGATGAGCATATCTTGAAACCATGTGTCCTTGTTGTGCTTGTATTCGCCTGACTGCTGCACTGCGGCCTTGATGCAGCTTACTGGGAGGCCAGCATCTATGCGCCTCGTGTCTGCTTCAGTGCATGAACAGGGATGCTGATCTAGGCTGGCTTTTCCTTGAAGTGCATTTACTGTCGACACTGGCACACCATGGACAGCTTCCAGAGCAGGCCTGGTCGTAGCTGTGCCTGTTGACAGTACAGGTGAAAAGAAAGGGAAGTCAAAGGTACAAGCCTTGTCAAACGGTTTGCAGCAGATGCCATCATGGGTCCATATGAGCACACAAAAACGACATAACTGCTCGACCGTCGCAGTTGTTGGCTGCCTTTGCAGCGTAAACTGTTCTCTAGATCATCTGGTGCGATGCCCGGTTGTAAAGTGCATGCATTGTGGCGGAAAAGCTGCTGCTAGCGGGACCCCGCGAGGTCTGTGCATGCATATCAGAAAGACGGCATGTTTCAAGCAAGTACCCCAAACAACGACCCTGCAGTATTAGATCAACAGCTTACACAATCTTCATACACTTACTACAGAAACAAGCGCTGTTGGGGCAGACAGCCCAGTTCAAAAGTCGGAGACCTCACCTGCAGCAAGCTGCGAGCATGCTGAGCCGTAAAGCATCACGAGCAGCAATGTTGCACCCATAAATCCCATCTTTGTGTTCAACAAGTCTACTTGAGGTGTTCTTCAGGGGGCGTATGCGGGCTGTGCTGTGCTCTAAGGCGCGTAGGTTACGATCCTCAAGCTGTCTGGCAAAAACGTGCTGTTGAACATTCAAGCAACAAAATCGTGGCGCACAAACCCGTTGGTGGAGACTTTTACATCTTATCACACCTTATAAGGATCTGGTGTAGCGGACGTCGTAAAGGAATGTCATAACAGCTAGCCTGCCGGTGAGCTTCCCGCGTCCGGCTATCCCTGACGTGGATCCACGTCCGGACCTGCCTCGCTGGGAGTCGTTGGGGGCCGTCATGGGCATTGGATGGCATAGAGTTTACTAGTACGTAAATGACAGGCTGTGCTTCCCCACATAGCTGCGCCTTCCCATCTGACAAAGCAGGCTTTCAGTAGTACAGGCTACAGGCAGCCCGGCGGAGGATCGACGGGTCCCGTCATTGCGCAGAATGTCGTGGACCATACTATGAATTTTTGAAGGTCGCAGCGAGGTTCCTGAATGCACGATATAGCTGCCAAGTTCCAGAGGACATGAAGACAAACCATATCCCATACCTGGAGGCCCAAGGGCCTCGTGGCCGGAGTGGGTGTTACTACTATTGGAGAGAGAAGTCTGTAACACTGACCGGCACATCATGATCTGCACTGGTTATATTTGAAGGAGAGACTTGCTCAGCACTGGTAACATCATTGTTGACACACTCTCTTATTCCCAGACAGTGGCAATCACATTCTGTCTGCCAGTGCCACTGCCAGTGGCAAGGCAGCAAAATAGTAGTAGTAGCAACATATTCAATGTGTTGATGATCAAATAACCAGCCACTGCTGGTTTACACGGAGTCGTGAGCATAAACACTGCGGTCGACTGAACACACAATCACTGATGGCGGCCATCAGCCACCACAGCCATCAGACGTTGATGAAGCAGACCAGTTTGGCAATGACATACTGCACATCAGCACAACATACTCAGAGCTGCAGGAAACAAACTTTGGAGTTTGATGGCATCAATGACTTAGCTGTTACTAGCCGCCTGCCGCAGGTAATATGATTTTGGGAATACAAGGTGCACACTGTAACAGCAGGGTGCCGGCATTTGAACACATGGATAAATCAACACACTGGAAAGGCAAGCCACTTGTCAAGGCCATGGACACAGTCAGCAGCCAACTACTTCTAGACACACCCTGGCAGGAGATGCACATCCCTGATACAGACCAGCTCAGCAGCACTCATGGGTATCATAGTAACACTCTTCATCCAATAAGCTGAGCTTCGACCATGATAGCGGCTCAAATGCACATGTTAGTGTTAACAATACAACGGCATCATGTTTGGATGAATGCACACACACACCATGGTGGCATCTGCTGACAGTCGATAACCGCAAGTCTCGCAAGCGCAAAGTTCACACCATGCAATGTTGACCAAACAATGTTGCGAACTGAAAGTGCCACTGCAAGTTGCATGCAGGTGTGCCACACCTCACTCAGCCAACTCACCTACTAGGTATATGAATCACATCATAGGCACAAACACCGCAGAAACATATTGTACACTCATGATCATAGTGTCATAGCGTGATGCGGCAGACATTTATTTGGGATGGAGGCAATAAAACACAAACCTGCCACATGTCCTCTCAAGACACACAATGCAGATCACACCAGCCTGATAGTACCAACATGCACTGTTGCAGGTAGTGGCCAGATCCATCTCAACATATGGTGATGCATTGGGCATCAAACCACCATCATAATGTCACATGACAAGCACCGCAGATACACTACAATGTGCAACATGGCATATACAGCACACATGGCATGTGCAACATCCAATGCAGCCATGCAGGACCTGTGTTTCAGCCCCTGAACCCCCTCCGGCGTCTCCTTCCACGACCCCTTCTGAAGCCAAACCTCCTCCATAGTCTGTCCTCATAGTCAATCTCAGGCTGCAGACACTCCACAACAAAACCCAAGCCAGCTCTGCGTCTGTCAGCAGCAGTACAGCCGTTGCTGTCAACACCAGACTGGAAATACTGAAGCAGACTGCGTTGTGGATGAGAAGCTGCTGTCGCTCCATCGTCCAGTATGCTGTCGATGCTGTCACCACTAGTGTCAGTAGTACCAGCAGTTGCTGAGTCGCTCTTTGCCTTGGTAGCAGCGCTACTGGCAACAGCAGATGCAAGCGCTTCACTTTCGATGATTGCTTGCATTGTTGCCAGGGCTTCATCCAACGAGGTGATAGGCTGACTGTGATGTTCAGCTGCTTCAAGGAGGGGAGTAGAGATGACCTGCATGGGTTCATCAGATCTGGGGACTGGCTCCCTGTGGGTAGGAGCTGGTGCTGGATTGGTTTCAAAGACTGTGCATGCAAGACAGCAGCAATGCGCAGTGCCAGGTCGGTTTGGGTCATTCACAAGACCAAGAGAATCGCCAGCTGAGCTAGAGTATGACACAAAACAACAGTAGAACTTGCACAACTTGTTCATGAATGATGCATGAACACCACGCGAATGCATCCCAATGCAAAGTGGTTTGGCTGATCTCCATCAAGTCTTAGATCTTTACTGTAGTGCAGAACGCCCCATGCTCTAGTATCCTCTGTGTGATGAGATCACATAAGGGTGGGCAGCGCCTTGTTGGTCCCACCGTAGTACAAGGTACATATCATCCATTAGCATTCATCGACAATGCATGCAAGCCACTCACCGTGCTCAGCTCTCATCTCCGTGACCTGGCCCACGCTGTAAGTTGCACAGCAGACTAACACGGAGACCATGAGCAGAAGCAGCGATGACTTGGGTACGTCCATAGTCGACGATTAAAGGCCTCAGTTGTGCAGCACACTTCTGATCTTGGCGCTCGTTGGCTGCAAAGGTGGACGGAACTGTGATAGCTGCTGGTGGAGAGTTTCTCCTCAGGGACCTTTCAGTCCACAAATATCTTGTTTAGGGTCAGGTAACACTCAGTTTGAAGTTTGCACTGCGAGTATCTGGTCTAAACCTGTCAATTAGCGAACTCCGCGAGTTGCTGCAGGTCGATCAGGTCATGCTGACACTCTTGTCAAATTCAAAGAAAGCACGACCGCTCGTTATAAATACTGTCAAACAAAAGTGCCAGTGTGATTTCGAATGAGTGAGTTGACGTCCGTAAGTTCTTTGCCCAGAAAGTCGGCACGACGACCCCAGCAGGTCTGAGGTGGCAGGCGCCGCGCGGGGCACCGGCGGCCGTTAATCTTGTACTGGTGTACAGTGCCGAACTGTACAATGTGGCGCAATTCTGCGCATGTTGTAGCACAGAAATCTCTATCGTTCCTAACAATCACGAAGTCAGACTTTGACAAGGGTGTTGCAAAGCAGCGGACCCTTTGATGTTCCGCTCTCTACCTATTCAAACGTGCTGCTGCGCTTACAAAACTGATGTTACGTGTTGATCATGTCATCAAGTGTCATGAGGACGAACTGGGCATAACTTGTACCACACAATGAATTGAAGCACCCTTGAAGTGCCCTCCGCCAAGGAGCTGCACTCAATGAATACAACTTGTGGCACATATTGCAGCAGACATGTCTACGTATACCAAAGCAACCACAGTGCTATACCAGTGGTAGTTTATATCAGCAACCAATAGGTGCAGTACCGATGTAAACAAACGTACCAAAGCACCTAGTAGTTGCTGGTAGCAGGTGCTAGCACTTTCATCTGCAGCTGTACCCAAGACTAGGGATTTCATAGTTGGTACACAGCATACCGTAGAAATCCAAATGCGTAGTAGATACGGCAAAAGCAACCAGACCACACACATGCATATCGCATGCTGTATGACAGTTACAACACACCCTCTAATCACCGGCCACATCAACAAAAAGCAAAGCCCAATACAAGTTGCCAAAAACACAACATGATTACAAACCAGTAACAACACTGAACTGTGCAGGTGTTGCACAGAAGCTGCCACTCTTTAATACAACAACACAGTCGCCTTCGCTGCTGCTGCGGGCAAAATGACAACATTGACAAAACAGCAAATGCCATTACTCTTGTAACTAGCACCAACCTTCTTTGGCCCTCTTACCCAGAGCTTATTCAGCAGAGATGCAGATATTTTTGCCTCCAGAGGCTTCACAAAGTCAGAAGTTCCAGCCACGCTGCTGCTGCTGCTGCTCAGCCAGTCTTCACCTCAGACTCTCAGCAAACCCCTCATCAAGCTTCCTGCGTCTTGAGCTTGCTCTGCTCAATGAATCGCACCATAGCCGCCCCGCCCATATACAACCCAACCAAAGGAATGGCCAGCAGCGACTGAGTGAATGGATCTGTAGACGGTGTGAGGACTGCTGCTACGACAGTGCTGCCAACGACAACGTATCGCCAGAGAGAAAACATCTGCTGGGAGTTTACGATGCCAAGCTGACCGAGGAGAACTTGGATGACGGGGACCTGAAGATACCAGCAGCAGCAGCAGCGGCAGCAGCAATGAGGCTTGGCAGCACTTGACTAGATTATGACCAACGATAGGAACCGACTTGCTTGACTTGTTACTTGTTTGGATGTAACATGCAGCAGCAGCAGCAGCAGCGGCAGCTCTTGGCCAGCAGCAGCAGCACTTGGGCAGGAAACAACAACTTATGCTGTGATAGGCATCATCTTGCTGGAAGTGTTATCTTATGAGATGTAACATGTTATAACATACCTGGAATGACAAGCCGGTTGATAACATGAGCACCAGTACAAACTGGAAGTACTGATCAATGGACCAGAGTGACTCCACAGCTCCCTCGGCATATGACACGAAGAAGTTCAGGGCAGCTGGGGTCAAGATCTCATAACTGAATAACAACCTGGAAGTAACAAGGTAACAGCAGCAGCAGCAGCAGCAGCAGGGATAGTTGCAATGTAAGTGATTCCATAATACAAAAGGACATGAATGAGTAATCCTTTCAGCAAAGGAAGCACACCAATGTACCAACTTACGAATGTATTTCAAGGTGAAGGAGTAGTACTTTACAACTCTATTCGTAACCTACCCGATGTAAAAAAGTATGCTTGATCCAAATACTATTGGTGCCAGGAACTTGCGCTCTGCCTTGGTGAGTCCTGGTACTACGTATGCAATCACTTCATATAACACAGTGGGAGCAGCCAGCAACAGACCAGAATAGCCGGCAACCTGAATAATTGAATAAACAGAAGAACAAACGGGCAAGTGCAAGCTATTTGTCAGCAAAAACAGGAGGGTTATGATTCCACAGTTGCACATTCATGCAGGTAATATGTGTTGGTGTTCAAGCTGAGAAAGTAAGCAGGCTTGCAGGCAGATAGTGTAGATGTGAAATGACGGACTTTTGCTGCTGCTGCTGCTGCTGCTGCTGCCGCCGTGTGCACTTTGGCCATTCATTACCTTGAATGTTGTGAAAAAGAATTCTCCAGGTGATAGTTGCAGGAATCGAACCCCGGCATCTGCGACCGGCGCTTCCAAGAACAGCACCAGCTCCTTACTGAAGCAGAAGCAACCGAGTATTGCTGCTCCTGCTGCCAGTGCTGCTACTAATACTCGCTCTCTGAGCTCCTCTAGGTGGTCCCAGATAGGCATCTGCGATATGTTGGATTGCAATCATGCAACAGAATCAGTGACAGGCACTAGCAAGGGTATGCAGGTCATGTCAACCTGCTGGATTGATCCACGGATGACACCCAAACAATCAATTGTTGGTTGATCACAACACAGTGAACCTTTACATTCATCTTGCAATGTTGTCAGACTTCATTATTGATGAATGCACTGCTGTGAGTATGATGCTCAATGTTTTGGCAGATGGTAAGATATCTCAAACTCTAGGAAATTCGCAAGCATGGGTCTACCTCAATATCTTCAGGTAGTTCCTCTGGAGGTGGTCGAAGGAAGTTCTCGATCGCGTTTCTGTCGAGGTTGAAGGACTGCTCGGTTTCTGTACTGCCCAAGTTGCTGGGGAATGACTGCTGCTGCTGCTGCTGCTGCTGCTGCTGCTGCTGCAGTGCAGTGCCTGCAAATAGGTATCAGCGACTCACAATAAAACAGATTGAACAGTAGCGCTGATGCCTTACGGTCAGTGATGATGATGCAGATCGCACAGCTGCATGGTATAAACATGCATATAGGAGGAAAATGTTGTTGAGGCAGAGAGGACTGCTGTTTGCTGACTGCATAGAGGACAACACTCCTTAATTCTGCGAACCGAGCTGCATGCGTGCCATACCTGGCTGCTTATCGTCCTCTACTGCTCGACAAGATACTCTTGGATGGATCACAGAGCGCGCATGCTGCCGAACAGGTAGCAGTGTGCTTGCTGATGCGCCTGCAATCCTCGCATGCCTGCATGGCTGCAAGCACGTCCTTTGCGCCAACATTATTATGTTTCTTACTCAATGTACTATAGCAATAATGTTGTGATGTCCCAGCGAAGGAAAGTACCACTGCGGTGTCCCAAAAAAAGTGGTGGTCCTCGACAGCAAGCAGCAAGGGACTCGCACAGCAGCACACGTACAACTAAGCAAGACAACTGTGCAGATGATGTACTGATCACTGCACATTTCCCTGCACTTACAGCAGATCGACGGGACCTGTCAATAACCTCCTGGGACAACACTGTTGACACAAACAGGTGTTTGAAGCCCCTCACAATACGGTTTTTTAATCTACAGACACATTGTAATGTTTGTCACGTGGCAACAGCTCACAGTTAACAGGAGTTTGTGTGAACAAGACACTGATGTTTCGAGCGGCCTGCTGCTGCGTAGCTTTACTCGTACAGGACATACAGAACAGCAACTATATGCCTCATACGTAACATTATTTTCCTTGCCTTGGACGGCCACCACGCTGCAAGGCAGCTGCTAGAGGCTGGTGTCGTGGACTCTTACAGCTGATGGCTGCAGTCACAGCTCAGACCAGCTTGCCTACTGCAGCTGAGCTCGTACGTTCCCGATACACGCCATCTTCGCCTTATTTCACACGTAGTACGGCGCCTCAAGTCCAGCAGCTGTTTGACAATGAGCTACGACAAGCACCTAGCAAAAGGACAGCTTACAATGAACAAGGTTAGCAACCTTTGAAAGACCTGCCTCGAACAAGACTAATCCTGACCTCATATACGCACATCAGGAGAATCTATGTGGTTTGTAAGATCACATGATATAGATGCCGCAGTATGCATGCTGAAGTTGCTGAGGGGTCAAAGAACCTACATAAGTCCGTCTGTGCCACGTTGTATGCTGCTACAGCCACCCTCTGGGCAAAGTATCCTTGCACAATCCAGCATCCCAACAGTCGCTTTAGTCCGCAGCCAGCATCACAAAACGACCTTTCAAATCCCCTTAGACTACTCAACTCCCCCGCCCACCAAGCCCTAGCTGCCAGGCTGGCAGCAGCAGCAGCGCGGCAGCAGCACCAGCAGCAACAGCGGCGAAATGACAATGTCTGGTCAACGCGACTTGCAGCAGATGTAGCAGCAGTTTGTAGCGAGTTGGGGTTACCTGCAGCAGCAGCACGATCATTGGCAGCAGCAGCGATGAAAGGAAAGATCTCTGCAAATCCCGGAGTGTTGTTGTCATTGGTGGGTCATGAAGCTGCTGCCGCCGTGCGCTGCTAGCTTATCAAACACATGTATCTGGCAGCAGCAGCAGCAGCAGCAGCGGAGCTAAATCAAAAATAACATTGTATGCTGAATTTATATGCTATCTTGCACTCTGTGCATCCGCCAAGTAGACCATCATCACAACACTCCATCATTTTGTCTGATTGACAGATTGTCGTTATTGATCTTCAACCCACTTACCTCCTCCTCCTCCTGCTGCTGCTGCTGCTGTCGTTTCTACTCTACTTCTGCAGCTATGCCGCATTATGCCCTTAGAGCAGCATCTGGGCGGTCCCAGCAGTTTAGCACATGTTATAACAGCCCTACCAACAGTCATACTACAAGACCCTAAAACCCTGATTAGTAACCTATCAGCTGCTCAGCAACTCATGGGAGCAGCAGCAGCAGCAGCAATCCTGAAGCAGTATCCACAACTCATAACCTGCAATCCGTTCCGCTTACAAACGAACTTGAACCGTTTTCAGGATTTGCTTGGATTTCCCAGCATGGCAGCAGCAGCAGCAGCAGCATGCGCCCGGCAGCCGCTGCTGCTGCTGATGTCCGCTGATAGCTTGCAGCAGCGATGGCAGCAGCTGCAGCGGTTGATGGCAGCAGTAGGGGTTGAGGAGTTGAATGGGCAGCTGAGGAAAACGCCGGAGCTGCTGCTGTTGAAAACAAGCACTGTAGCAATGAAGATGCAATGCTTGGATCAGCTGTTTCGGGGATATCAGCATGTGCCGCCACCACCTGCTGCTGCTGCTGCTGCCAGAGGCAGGAGGGCAGCAGCAGCAGCAGCAGCAGCAGCAAAAGTTGATGATGATGCTGAAACTGGCTTTCTCTTATGGAATCTGCAAGAGCAACTACCCCAACTTGATTTAAACCAGCAGCAGCAGGTTGCCCAAAAACTTGCGAAGATCAAAGCAGCAACAGCAGCATTGCAGCAGCGGCAGCAGCAACCTAACTACAAGCAGCATCAACAGCAGTTGCGACAACCACAGCTGCATTCAATCAAATTATCCAGCATCTCCAGCAGCAGCAGCAGCAGCAGCAGTATATGTGATCCTAGGGTTCAGCAGCTAGTGCTAAAACTCCCAGCACTGCTATCACTAAACCCTGATACACTACATCAACATGTTCTAGAGCTACAGCTGCTGCTGGGCTTGCAACCAGACGATGGACAGCTGCAGCGCATAGTACTACTACAACCCGGGTTACTGACACAGTCACCGGCCACCTTAGGAAATAAACTACAGCTGTTACAGTTTCTAACCAACAGATCGGAGTGTATGGTTCAAGAAATGGTGTTAAAGTGTCCAGCAATTTTGACGTTGAGTGTCAGTAACGTAACGAGTAAGTGGGATGAGTTGCAAAAGTGCGTGAGTGTTTGTGGCGATTGGCAACAGCAGCTGAAAGATGCGGCGAATGTTACTTTGGCTGTTACGTTGTGTTATTCTGTGCAGCGGCTGCAGCGGCTGCGGTATGTTGCTGAGATACACAGCATGGGCAATGCAAGCAGCAGCAGCAGCAGCAGCCAATGTGGTGGAGTTGGCACAACGGCAGCAGCAGCAGCAGCAACAAAGCAGGGCCCACAGCAGCAGCAGCAGCAGCAGGGGCTTACATATGTTCCTTGGCGGTCTTTGATACAGCAGAGTGATGCTGCGTTTTGTGAAAAATACCCTGGGTTTGCAGCTTGGCAGCAGCAGCAGCAGCAGCAGTAGTAATCACTACTAGACTACGGTAGTCGATGCATTCCTGGCAGCTAAGCAGCAGCAACAGGCAGTCAGCAGTTGTCAAAGGCTGTGAAGCAGGTCATGAGCACCTGACCTACGTTGCATGCCATGGCATGTTTGACCTGGCAAAGGCGTCGTGAGTCGTTGATTCATTGTCGTATATGTGGTGCTGAATTTGCAGATGTCTGATTTACTGCAATGGCTCATTGGGTCTATTGTGTATCACACAACTACAAGATGCTCGTATACATATGCGTGGGTGGCGGCCCCAGTGCATGATTTCCAGCAGTTTTGAGCATCTTCTGTGTTGCATGGCTAAGATTTCATATGCATATGTGACTGCGAATTGCTGCTTGCAACATAGGAGTTGCGGATTAAGTTGCAAAGCCGCTGACGGGACCAATCAATGTAATTTATTCATTGCTTCTTGTCATAAAACAAGATCAGGCCCGGTCAGCAGATGGAACGAAGTCATAACATGGCTGATGTTGATAAGCACTTCAGATTTTGAAGTGCTTAGGAGTCCTGCCTGTTTGCGGCCGCTGCTCCTACTTGCCTGATACTCAAAGCCGAGAGTCAAACCAAGGATTGGACTCTCTCTCACAAGCATACACGACTTAACATCAAATTAGATGATCTGAATGAATGGATCACATCATGTGATTTCATGATGCCACTCGGTAAAGCCTGTTGTGAGTCACGCTATGTTGACAGAGCCTACTCGCTCACCAGGTCACATGCCGGCAACACATAGAGTTATCATAATCCAATTTACACCTTCTTGTGCACAAGTTCATCATGAAAGCAGCAAAAAGAAGGAAACTAGAACACCCCCTCCAACGAACAGAATCCACCATCCTTTGGCATGTGAAAAGGCATTGAAGTTACGGCATGTCCACCATCACGGAACAAACTTTGCAAGACTTCTATGATCCATATCACGACAATGAAATTCAAGCACAACTTGTTGAACGTAGTACTGCTCGCAAATTGGCAACTGATAGCATAGTAAACTGACAAGAACATGATTCTGCAGTCATCACTGCCCCCGCTGCTGCTGCTGCCCCCTCTGCTGCTGCTGCTGCTGCTGCTGCTGCTGCCCCCTCTGCTGCTGCTGCTGCTGCTGCTGCTGACTTGAGGTCCCCAATGTGGCGTTCACAGGTTGCATCTCCACCAACGTAACAACCGTCGCTGAACCACTTGCTGTACCTGGAGATCTTGGTGGATTAGTCAACATAAGTGCCTGAGGGTTTAGCACTGCAACTGGCTGCTGACAAAAGTCCCCGCTAAACCCTTCCCGACACTTGCAAACAAATGATACACCATTTACAAGACATACACCGTTGTTTTGGCAAGGGAGTAAACTGCAGGGGTGCAGGTACACCTGGTTGCTGGCTGTTACTGGGTAGACACCAGTTTCTGTGTAGCTGCTTATGGGGAATTCAGTGCTGCTGCTGCTGCTGCTGCTATTGGTGGGGAGGCTGGCAGCAGTGCTGTACGTAGGGCTGCTGCTGCCAGCAGCAGCAGCAGCAGTGACAGAAGTGCCCTGATGGGGGACTGCAACCATCCCTGAAACTATTGATTCGGGCATACCAACCCTTCTGCTGCTGCTGCTACTGCTGCTGCTGCCATATGTGCTACTGGGATGGTACTTGTTTTGGAGGTTCAGGCCAGCAACTGGTCTATATATGCTGCTGCTGCTGCTGCTGCTGCTGCTGCTGGCGTGTTGAAACTGCTGGCGAGACCTTGCAGCAGCTTTGCCTGTGGTAGCAACAGCAGCAAACGTCGTGTTCAGCCTTGTCGAAGTGTTATTATCTCTCTTACCCCGTCTATTACTGCCTAGTGCGTTCGCAAGTAGCACGAGCAACAGCAACAGCAGCAGCAGCAGCAGCAGCAGCATGACAAGTACGCATCATCACAGCGCAGCTCATCAGCGCTGAAACCTTACCTGAGTCGGTAGCAGCAGTATTGAGGCTGATAAATTTCCTTGCGCCGGAAGGCACTAGAAACGTGAGCACCAATGCAGCAGCTGCTGCATGAACCGCTGCAAAGCGCATCAAACCGCGCAATGCAGGCCGATCCCCATGGAATGGGCTATGCAAAAAATTATAATGAATTCAAACTTGTTAACGACGCTGCGCAACGAGACATATCGACTCTCCGGAAGTTCTCACGAGTACGCACGACTCTCCGGAAGTTCTCACGAGTACGCACGACACAGCTGGTCGACGAAAGAACAGCAGCA
>LWCB01007807.1:0-16016 GCA_001630525.1 Coelastrella sp. M60 | reverse complement strand
GGCCTCGCGCCAAGTGGGCTGAGTGTGGTGACAATATGTGTTCTCTTGTGGATCACAGGAAGCAGGTGGTTGTGGCCAGCTTTGTGTACTCAGTGCTCAAGCTGCAGGCTGAGCCTCTTGCTGCAACCCCTGTTGAGGGTGACTTAGAGAGTCACACAAGTGACAGTTGTGATAATGAAGATGCAGACATAACAGGGACAGCTGTATCAGTTATGAAGGTGTTACTAAGTGCAAGTGGGACGATGGGGTACATATAACACCCGCTGCTTGCTAGTCACTGTCATAGCCAATGCCTGATCCTGTTGTGGGAGAAGAATATGGGTTGTGCGGTAGGAGAATGCGGTTTCCTTGCCCAATGAGCCTGTCCTTGGCTCGTCAAACGGGCTAAAGTTACTCATGTAACTTTCAAACTCGTAGGATGCAGCTGTCCGCATTGTCCCTGAATCTTGGACAGATGTGAACCGACATCAGCTGGTCTACAGATAGCCTCAGAGGCTGTTACAGTGGGAGTGAATTGATTACCCTTTCTTTCACAGTGCGAGTCCCCTCTCGTAACACTCCAATACTGTAATAACACTGTGGCACGAACTGCTTGTGACAAGCGGAGTGGCACTGTATGAATCCACCCAAAACACTAAGACAACAAGCCACTGGCACTGTGACATGCTGATCTTGCAAGTACTGCAGGATCCGGCCATCTGCTGTCACCACATCCAAGCAGCTGTAGCTACAGTCTAGATGGCATTCAAATAGTCATTGCTGTCGCTGTGGTGGGTGGTGCATACATAAATGTTGATTTGAGGCAGACTAGTAAAAATGCTGCATTATGCTGTGTATGGCGACCGCCACCACAGCTTGATACACAGTAAGCTGCGTTGACTTCAACAGATGCAGAGCAGCAGTTGGTCAAGCTGCTGCAAACCATGCTGGACACTCGTGGCTATGCTCACAGCTGAAGAGAACTCTTCAGACTACTTGTTGCAATTCCAATGAAACTGCTAGGTAAACTTTTGAATCAACTGTACAACTGAACCAATGCAACTCACCGGTTCAGCGAAAACACAGCAAAGCATCAAGTACAAGCAGGCAACAACCATGCAGCAGGCGTCACATGTCACAGCGATCTACAACCAAAAACTGTGCTGCCCCTCCAACAACACGGTCCAAGTCATTGTATTCAAAATTGTGTCAGTCCCTGGCCAATTCATACTCTTCGTCATCATCCGCCTCCCACCTTTCACCGGGACCCCCTCTGCTGCGTTTTGGTGACCTGGGTCTCTCCCTGCCTCTAGACCATGACCTGGCCCGACCCCCTGGACGCCGATCAAGAACCCTACGGCCATTGCTTACTGGAGAGACTGGTCTTTTGTCATGACTACGGCTGCGCTGACGTTTTCGCTGCTGTTGCCCAGGGCTTCTGCTCCTATCCCGCTTGCCATCAGCAGCCTCCACAGCAGCAGGAGATTGAGCCCTACCTCCTGCTGAAAGACTGCGATCTCTAATATTTCCGTCGCCGGCAACCCGCTGTTTGCCGCCGGCAGCGTCTGCCGCTGCTGCTGGGTCGCTACCCCGACTTCTGCTTCTGCTGCGGCGTGGTGCTCGTCCTCTCGGTGGTGTTTGTGAGCAAGATGGTGAGCGCTGTCTCCGAGTTTTGCTGAGAGATCTGCTGCGGTGCCTGGGGCTCCGGGACCTGACAAAACATATCAAATGATGGAATGACAGATAACAAACTATTACGAGACAGACAGTGCAGATTGAGACTACAGATGACACAGACTGAAATGGCAGTCGATGCAGCAAGCACATTGAGGCACAGCAGCATCTGACACCCTGCAAGATGCCAGCTGCTCGGTCCTGGCTTGACTGTATAAGCAGTGCCGATACAAGTTTGATAGACTTGTACTATGACTGCAAACTACAATGCTCTATGGCAGATGACTGTGCAGAGTGCATCTGTAATACGTCCATGCTACACTCATGCAGCAAAGTATGCCCAGAAGCTTGGTGCAGGTGGACTGCTTAGTGTTGACGCTCACCTGCTGCGGTTGCGCCTTCTGCTGCGTGACCGAGACCGCGAACGACTGCGCCGCCTGTACTTGCTGTCATACTTGGTTGACCTGTGACACAACATCAGCACAGCAGATACTCCATCAGCTACAGGCCTGGCCATTATGCACTGCAGCCCATACTGGTACGCCACACATATCCATGATTTGAAAAGCACATGTTATGCCCTAAGCAGTTGACAAACTGCCCTTTCAAATCCAGCACAACAGAACACAAGATGATAGCAGCTTCAAACTGTGGCACAAGCTTAGCGCAGGATGTGAGATGGCCAGCAACTTACACAACAGTTACAGAGTGGCCACGTGTAACAACCTCCAGCAAACCCCTCTGAGCAAAGTATCTGCACAACGTGGCGAAGGTGGCTCCAGTCACTCTGCCGCAGTGCCAGCGCCTGTCTTTGCTGCGCATGATGTCGTTCAAGCTGCTGATATTGACTGGGAAGCGGCGGGTCACACGGGCGAGGGTTTCGACTGCATCTGTGAATAAGTCTTCTGTCTGTCGGTCCAATCGTAGGTCATCAAATCTGTTGCTGAAGCGTGCACGAGGTGACCTGCATGTTTGCAATTGGCCCGGTTAGGTGGGTTATCACAACCACGAGAAGGTTATGCTGCTGCTGTATGCAGAGCACCACCACCAGATGGTCTCACAAAGGCAGCAGGATCTGTAGAACCTGCTTTCACAAGATGTAGATCTTACACCCAAAAGCAGCACATATTGCTTGGCATATGGGTGTGCCACAATGTGGCCTAGCTGTCTGGTCAAGGGTGCTTACCGGCTGCGTCCATATCTTCCTCTTGGTGGTGAGTATCTATCATCATATCGCCCACCACCACCTACAGGCGACACCACCCTGCCATCCCTGTATCTGATGGGACTGACTGGTCTATTCCCACCATGACCATACCGAGGTGGTGGGCTATGGCGCTGTCTGCCACGACCCCTGCTTCTGCTTCTGCTTTTACTTCTGCTGCGTCTGCGCTGCGGAGGGGAGAGAGACAGTGAGCGTGAATGCGGCCTGGCTCTTCGTGTGTCAGATCTACCTCTGCTTTCGTGAGACCTGCTTCTGCTGCTAGATCGTTTCCTACGAGTTGTGGGTGAACCTACAGGTGACCTAGACCTGCTCTTTTGACCCCTTGCTTGACTAGCTGTTAGTGACCTAGAGCGGGATGGAGCTCTGTCGCCTGCAGGGGATGCTGACCTGGCAGGTGACCGGGAGACTGATGCTTGCCTGTGTGCTGATGATGGCGAATGTGCTGGTGGCTTGTCCTTGCTGGGGCTGCTGCTGTGCCGTCGCAACTGCTTTTGTCTGTTGCTTCGTGCATCTTTATCTCTGCTTCGACTACTGCTACAGGATCGCTTGCTGTATGGTGAATGACTGTCTGGTAATCTGCTCCGTCTGTGTGGGCTCCGGCTGCTGCTAGCTGGTCTGCCATTTGCTGCAGGTGACCTGCTGCGGCTGCGATCTTCAGATGGACCTGAAGAGTGTTCTGATCTACAGACGTGCAGAAAGGTCAGAACGACATAAGAGAACCAGTGTGAGCGACTACGTGACATTTGAGGAGAAGTTGAAAAGGCTCTTTGCAGCTATGTAGGCAGCAAATCTTCCCCCTGCTTGAAGGTGGATATTTGCTATCAACTACCGTGGACATTACCTGCTGCTTGGTGCCATACTAGGAAAGATCCTGGGTGCAGGTTACCTGAAGCAACATAGATTCTTTCAGCACGGCTGAGCAGCAACCGCAGTACGCTTCAGTAGATGGCACACATCAGTCGGTACCTGCCACTACACCGTGTTCCTGATTGCAGTCTCGAGAGTAGGCAGTTGAAGCCTGATGATGGCGTGGCTACCGGAGTTCTGCGTACCAAGTGCTACCACAAGGACCCTTGTTTGTGACCATGGCTCTCAACGGTGATGAATGCACAACAATGGTGCGTGCTGCAGTGAAGCTGCTGCTGCTGCTATCAACAGTGAAGCCAGCCACCATGAGGCTTCGTAGCCAATTGATAAAAAGGCTTTAGATCTATTTTCAATCCATCACAAAGATACGTACAGCAAGGACTTGCGTACAGAGTGTGTCGACACACAAAGGGCGGCAAGAACCGGAAGCAGTAAGCAGACTGGAAAGACGAAAGGAAACACAGAACAACAAGTAATGAACATGCACGCATCGCCACGAGGTTTTGGGGTGCAGCTGTTTCTGGTTTCAATTGGGGGTCCGAAGCCGGAAAAATATTCAGCTTTTCACTTATCGCTAAGACTGTGCAATCTCGTTTGGATGCTTTGCGAACTGCTATCACCGCCATCCAGAGCTGGTCAAACCGTTCCTTGGTTGTTAGGCGAGCTTGGTCTTGAAGCACACCGCACAAGTGCAGGGCAATTGTTAAAGCTCACGACCAATAGCTTTGGGTTGTTCAAGGCTTTTCTGTCGGGGTGCGACACCCCGTGCAATATCAAGCAGGAATGTACAGTTTTCTGCCTGCTCTGGAGCAGGTGCGGAATGATCTTGACAAGCTCCTTGTGTTTGATGCTTACCATTAGAGCTGAAGTCTTAACCAGGACCATTTCGGGCTGTGCGCAGGCAAAGGTGGGATGCAGAGCGCATCAGACGGGGCAACGCAGGCAGCTGGTGGTATCAGTAACGGCCAAACAGTCAGCGGTCAGCGAGCCCCAAAAGCAGAGGAGGTTTGCCTCGCCAGAACCAGTGGAGCTGCCAGCGCGCAATTCAGCAGCCATAGGCAGCACCATCAAATATAGGATAAAGCCCAGAAGCCCTCTTCACAACATAGAGAACCCAGTAGCAGACTTCATGACTAAACTTAAACTGGCCTGGAACATCTTCTTTCCTGATGAACCCCGTGAGGTCAGGCCCAAGGAGGAAGCAAAGCAGCGTCTGCGGATGATTCTTGTGGCAGACAGGTGTGGAATGAGCCCAGCAGGGTTGACAGAGATGAAGAGAAACATCCTGCATGCCATTGAAGAGTTTGTAGACATTGATTCAGAAGAGCAGATCGACGTCAACATCACCAGTGACCCAGAAGTGGGCACTGTGTACAGTGTGGCTGTGCCAATCAGGCGAGTTAAGCCAGAAGCTAGGCTGGCACTCAATGCAGACGGTGAGATAGAGGATGTGACATTTGAGTGGAACCCAGAGGACCTGGACAGCGACCCGTCTGCCAGATTTCCTTATGGCACATGAGAAGACAGCAATAGCATTGGCAGCATAGCAGCAGCAGCAGCAGCAGTGGCTTTAGCATAAGGGCATCACCTCCGGTTGAGTGCACATCTAACACAGGACTGGTCCAACTGGTCTGCACGAAGGCATAACAAACCTGATGTGCCATCAGTCAGTGCCGCTGCATCACACTCTGACGCTGTACTGATGCAGCTGTCATGTACTATAACATTGGTTGACTACGATGGCTGGAACTTACATGCTGCTGTTTGTGCTGGCAGTAATTCCAAACGAAGAAAGGTGATTTGTATTTGTCCTTCAGCAACCTGCATTCTCCACATTGAGTGACAACCGTTCGACTTAGTTGCAGATTGACATGTGCATACACGGTCCCTTGCAATGATCTTTCTTAGCCTCTGCGCATCTCAAGAGCTTGAGTGACTTGATTGTGTGGTGACAGACCCATGCACAACCCCAATGTAGTGTGTTGACCCAGGGTGGTTTGAGCAGGGCAGTGTATGACATGTACTGCCATATGGGTAACATTGTGAGAGAGACAATACAATCCTCTGAGAGTATAATGTTGTAGGAGCTGTTGCTGGAGGTTGGGCACTTGCTCAATGGTAGTAGTGTTGGGAGTCAGCCGTAATGACCCTTGCGGCTGGCAACGTGATATAGGACAGCTGGCCATGCAACATATTAGTGCCTAGTGCAGCTGGATCACATGCACATGAGGTGTTGAGGGCATTGCAGCGGGTTGATGCATAAATCCATGGCTTGTAACATGGCTCTGCGAGTCAGGCCATCTGACCATCAAGATCTACATACAAATGAGATCAAAGATAGTCTACTAGTCTCATTTCATTTTGTGGAGAAAACAACCATTACCGCTGCTGTCACTGCAGACAACAGTATGTGACAGAGAGTTGGCTCGTGCAGCAAAGTGAATGCAATGCTGGCTGATATAACAAAGCAATTGCTGCTCCTAACAGTCTGCATCAGTTAACCTTGACACTCACTGCTGGGCTATCATACCAAAGTGGATGTTAGCAGCGGTATCTGCAAGTTGCATGCGGCACATACCTCCGATCACCCACAAGCTGGCTGCTGTTGTTGGCTTAATGCACAGCCTGAGCACTGTGCAACACCCAGCCGCTGGTTGCAGGTGCCTGCCAGCAGGCTGCTGGGCAGTTGGCAACTAAATATCAGTTGCAGGCAGCTACAAGCCCTCCAAGAACACATCATCAGTCCAACATGCCCTGGTATGATGTGGTGGTTTCAGGCGCTATTGGCAGCACCTGAGTCCACAAGCAGTGCCCGGCAGGTAGAGTGAGGGCTCCAGTGTTGTCAACTTGTGTGCTGCAGGTCTCAGTGCACAGGACTGAAGATTGCTAGCACTTCAGCAACCGGTGTTCCAACCACAAACAAACGTTATCTTCACTCTGAAAGATGGAGCTTCCTTTCAGTCACAGGCGAGCATGAGAAGCGCTTTGTTGCTAACGTACGGTTGCCAGTCCTCAATCGCTTCTAGTGATACATGAGGACTCTATGATTTTCAATAAAAAAGTACGTTTGCGGCCAAATGAGGCAGCGTGTTGCCACATGATGAGTGAGGGTTTCAGGACGTTATGAACTGTCAAACAACTGACAGGGCCTGTTATGATAGACAAAGGCAGATTTCAACTTGGTAACGCTGCTTGGAAGCGAGTGATCGCTTCTCATGTAAATTAAATTGTGTCACCACCTACTTCACAGCTCGTGGGCCAACTTGACATCTGACTTCATACCAGCTGAGGTTGGTTTCAACTGTCCAGAAGCATAAGCATGGGATCAGATGGCAGAATGATGGTTTTCGTGTCAGGTTGTTATGACATCATTCATGGAGGACATTTAGAGTTCTGGAGACAGGCAAAAGAGGTTGGAGGCCCAGGGAGCTACCTTGTGGTATCATTTGCATCTGACGCTGTGTTAGCAGGTAAGTGGCACACGCAAGGATGTAACAAGACGTTCCTAGAATGGTCTCACATCCTCCCAGCACTCGAAAAAATATGTATATGCTGGTCTGCATGCTGTAGGCAGTACTGCTTGTAGTTGGCTTTTCAGCTGTGCTGGAGGAACAGCCAGTCAACTACCAACAATATGGCCTTGTTGCTGCAGGCCACAAGCAGGGCAGGCGCTCCAGCATACCCCAAGAACACAAGAAGAACATCATAGCGTCTATGCGCATGGTGGACGAAGTTGTGATTGGAGATGGTCCTGAGCACGGTACGATGTGGCACTGCTCCTATGCAAGACTCAACTCGCTGCAGTGACCAGATTCAGTGGGTACCTTGCTTGCTACCTTGTGGGCCCCAGGAAGAGCATTGCCTGATGCTTTCTGCAACAACACGAAAGCTCACGATCCAGGACATGTGAGGCATCAGGGGGGAACAGCAGCTTGGTGCAGGTGCAATGTTTTGCATTCGGGCATACACAGGTCTTGACTTCAAGGACCACTTCCTGCGATTGAAGCCTCGGTACCTGGTTGTCACTGAGGATGATAAGTACGGAGACGTGAAGAGGCAGTTGTGTGCACAGGTAGGTGAGTGTTATCCACCTTGCTGGATTGTCGCCATGCCTGGAACTCAGTATGTGCCATGTCTCTAATCAGGCCAGCTGTATGCCCCAATAGGCAGATTGACCCAAGCAACAGACCGCATTTGCATCATGCTGCTGACATTACTGATGCTTTGTCACCACTGTATACCCAGGTTGGAGCGCAGTATGTTGTTCTGCCGAAGGATCTTGACTACAAACCAATTAGCACTACACAGATTCTAGCTAACATCCGAGCTCCCGATCAATGTCCTCTAAGGGTTGACTTCGGTGGTGGCTGGCTGGATGTTCCTAAGTATGCCCGCCAGGGTGCATACATTGTCAATTGTGCCATCAGCCCCTTGGTATCTCTTGGAGAACCAGGCAGCAAGGAATGGCCTTATCAAATAGGTGCAGGACTTGGAGGTTCAGCTGCTTATGCACTGCTATCAGGAAAAGACTCTGTGCAGAGTGAGCTTGACCTAGGAGTGGGCTGGCAGGTAAGGCACCATATATTGTTCCTTGCAACCAACATCGTCCGCCTGCATCTTGGTGCCGCAACTGCATTATGCTTGCTAGTGTCGAGTCTAGTTGTGATCACAATGGTCCCATCCTGCAGCAGATCACCAGCCTAGGGTTGAGCGTACCTCACTTATCAACACCCACATGTAGCAGTAAGCCCTGCTCCAATTCATCAACCAGTACATGGCTCTATGCTACCTGCAGGACCCTGCTGTCATCAAGGAAACAGGTCTGTGTGTGTGGCACAGTGGACCCAAACCAGCCCTGGACTTCAAAACCAGTGGCAGCTTCCTGCTGGGCAAGATGGCGCTCTACTGGACCGGACAACAACATGTTACCTTTGAGATGACGGATGTAACCCGGGACTATGATCTGGTGGAGAAAGCCGGGGCATTAGCTCGCCAGGCAGTACTCCCTGGTCAAGAGAGCCTGCAGGGTTTAGCAGAAGCAGTGAAGGTTTCATACGAGATGCAGCGGCAGGAAGGCATGGCAGAGCTGCCAGATCATGGGGAGTTGGCGAAGAAGTATTGCGGGGGTGGCTGGGGTGGGTATGCTGTGTACTTGTTCAGCAGTAGAGAGGCAAGAGAAGAGTTCTTGCGGCGTGATGGTGTAGTTGCCATTGAGCCGTACATACATCAACAATGAGAACAATATAATGTGCTGCTATATTCTTTGGAAGCTGTTCAGTATGTGCCAAAATATTGTAGTAGTTTCCATCAATGGAGATTACGTACAATGGAGAATACAGTGGAAAGTGTGTGGTGCATGGGGTTGGTTGGGCAAGCAAGAAGGATGCAGGTTGCTCAGGCTAGGCAGTTTTTGCCTCGGAGGTAGTTTGCCTGATTGTATTTTTGTGTAATCTGGTGTACAACACCGTTGAGATGCACCTGAGCAGGTCCTAGCATCCCATGCAAGGAACTGGCCCAAGCAGCGGAGTAAATGTGCGCATTGCCGATAGCAGCATTCTGTGCCACAGTGTCTGCTCAACGTCGTTGGACGATGTGTCTCAGCAGCAGAGCTGCACCGTGACTTGGTGCCAGTCAAAACCAAGTTCCTAAAACTGGGCCGATGGCAATCGATTGATATCTTGCTATGGCGCCATCAGCCGGCTGATGGGTAGTTTTTATATATATAAGTTCTTAAAACACTATATCAAGTAGTAGTTCTAGGCTACCGCCATCTTGTGATTCTAAAGATTATGCTATACACCCTTAGGAGCAGCAGTTGCTTGTTTTGTCAGCCAGCATTGCATTCACTTTGCTGCATGAGCCAAACTTTCTTTCATACACCCGTCTTCGTCAATGTGGGTTGAGGTCTAGGTGGCACGCAACCTTTGTCAAACTACACATGACTGCATGAGCTGCAGACCACACAACTGTGAAGGCAGCTTTTGAAGTCGCAACTTGCTGTCACAAGATAATTTCAATTGGCTGGTGTGCAGCTGATAACCTGCAGGTTATTACAGTCACTGAATTTCAACTACACAAATAAAACGATTTTCAATAAATTTGTATTTTCTCAGCAGTTCGTAAGCTATCTTACGCCTTCATGCTCTTCTTGATCTACTTCGTACACCCGGGCCATTCCGCTGCCTGACAACAGCAACCTCATCCTCCTCATCATCATCAAGCCCAACTGCTGCTGCTGCTGCAACAGCTGCCCCCCTACTGTCTTCATACGCAGAAACCTTGCCATTCTGGTTGAGTCCCGCCCAACTTGACCTCAAACTGCCGGCAAGTGCTGCTGCTGCTGCCCTGGTGGTACCAACAGCCCCTGAGCTGCTGCCACCGCTGCTGGGCATGCTGCTTGGTATTGTGTTGGCTCTGAGTTGCAGAATGTCAATGATAGCTGGTTTGAAGACTGTGAAGCCACCAACCACCAGGCAGATGAGCACTAACACAGGCAGCTTCTGGTCCAAGCCTTCGTCAGAGAGGTGCATGTTGGCTGCTGCTGCAGCTGCTGCACTGGCACTGCTGTGAGCTGTAACTGGGCTGAAGGGCAACAGACCAAGGTGGATGTCCTTGTGGGGGACCTGTGAAAACACAGGCAAATGCTTTCTTGTTGCAAGAGGCAGCAAAATCACTCCTCATTGCATGTGCTACACGTAGGCTGCTGATGTAAGATTGCTCCAAACAGGGCTGCTGCATCATGCAGATTAAGGACTCACTAGTCATACAACCTCGGGTTAGCAATGTACAACATACAGTAACCCGAGACCCTGTACGGAAACAACCACAACGCATACCACACTGCAGGATGTCACTTCGCTGTAACAGCTTAGCATCCAAATCCCACCAGAGTCAGGGGTCCCATCCCCAACAAATACAAAAGGAAGTTGCTGAAATCACTGCTTCTTACCTGGACAGGCATATCCCAGGGTTCACAGCTCAATCCACCTGCTGCTGCAGCATCACAGAACAGCTTCAACACATAACTACCCGGCTTGAGTCCTCTCATCTCAAAGAAGCCTGAAGCATCCACAGCTACAGAAGAAGCAGCTGCAACACCAGAAGCAGCAGATGAGCTTCCTGCAGCAGCTGGCAGAAGCTCTGCTCTGATTGCTGTCTGCATGTGGGGAGGTAGCTTGAGGGCAGCTGAAAGCGCCGACCTGCTGCTTGTGCGGGCGGCAATGAAGTCAATGCCTGTCACATCTTTTCTGGTCAAATCAACCTGCAGCACGAAGCAGGACGGGGGCTTGAACGGGAGAATCGTAAGACTATGGAGCTGCAGCTGAGCACTTGAAAGGCGAGGGTTATGGCAGTGGGCACAAGGACATGCAACTGAAAAGATACTATCAGCTGTGCAGAGCAGCAGTGGGTGTCAAGACTCAGGAATACGTCCTACTTGCTGGTGTGACACAGGTGAATGATACTGCGGCATGGGAACTTATCTCATCTGGGCAGGATGCTGCAAAAGCGGTCGAGTCAACATGACATACAGCATACTGGAGTGTGTATGCAGGCTATAGACCTTCAACAGGCTCAGTTAGAACAAACGGTCTTTGCTTCGTACCTTCACTGATTGTGGATGTGCACTGGTGACTCTGCCATCCAGTTTGACTCTGACTTCATATACAGCATCAGGGTTCAAGTTACTGACCCTGTAGTGCCCCGCCTCGTCAGTAACGCTGCTATCCAGCACTACTGCTGCTGCTCCTGAACCCTGGCAAGCCTCTACAACAGCACCAGCGAGAGGGCTGCCACCAACTGCAGTTTAGCATACAGGGCATTGCAGTCAAGAACAGCTCTTGGGCATGGTCCAACTTTTGTTGCTGAGCCAAATTCAAGTCGGGATTCATTGTGTGTCAAGTCAAGGTGTGCATGATTGATGATGATGCAGCCTTTACCACATGTGTAAGTAACCAGGAGCATGGTGGGCACAAGTTCAAGGTGGATGATCAGTGGTACATGGCAGACGTGCAGACGTGCAACTGGTCATTGTGCCAATCTGCTTACTTGATGTCACTGCTCCACTGATACCCCAGGCAATTCTCACAGCAGTTAGACTGACCATCACTGCCTGTCCATCTCCCAACTCCATCTCAGCCACAGGGGGATTGAACTGGTGCTCACGCAGCAGCGGTTTGAGGTAGTAAACCCCAGGTGGCAGATCGTAGAAGGTCAGGGTACTGTCAGTGCCCAACCGAGCATTATTCTTAAACCCTCCTGATCCTGATAGTGACAAAAAGACACTGGAAGGATCTGCACCTGTGGGAAGATCTACAGTTACAGATACCTGCGCTAACTGCTTGTTGCTAAACCTCAATTCTGATAACTGGCCCGATGCTGTCTGTCGAACTTCCACACCATCTGCTGGAATCGCTGAGCCTGTGGCTGTACTGAAGACATATCCAGGCTTGGAGATGTGCACACTGTAGCTGCAGTCATTGTACAGGGACCCGATGGCAAAGGACCCAGAGCTGTCTGTGGTGCCCTGTGCTGCCAGACTGCCAGCAGTGTGGCCGGCAGCAGCTGAGGATGTCTTGTAATAGACTCTGACTTCAGCATCTACAAGTAACAACAGATGCATATTGACGTGATGAAGCATTTGCACTCTGTGGTGTGTGACAAGACGAGCATTTGCAACCAGTGACATGGACCGATCAAGGGATGCAGCTTCGCGGGATAACTCGTCAATAGAAGCAAGCCCTGCAACCCTTCCAAGCTATGTACACACGTTCGAATCTCTGTGACTCTTTTTAGCACTTTGACATGCAGTACACTGAGCAGCAAGGGCAGTGATGGCACCATCTGACTCATAACAATACGATGCAGCCACAAAGAATAGTCATGAGACAGATGCACAAGGGCAGGTCCTACCTGATACAGCTGGACCAGTTGTTCCAGACACCACTAGTCCTGGTTTTGCTTCTATCATACCAGCCTTTGCAGAACAGCCCTTGTCTGCTGCATCATGTTTGACCACCAGGCTTCTAGGATAGAATAGCAGGTCATATTCTTCCGCAACACTGGGTTCTATTACAACAGTAGATCCCAGATCAACTGCCAACCGGTAGGTGTATACTCTGGAAGCTGCTGTGCTGTCAACATCATCAGTTGTCAACGGCACTGCTTTGGTGACAACCCCAATAGCTGCATCAGATCCAGCGATAGATGACGACACAGTGATGAATGGTGGGTAGGCATCTGTTGGCTGCACACCCGACGGCTCAGAGCCATCGCTGGTGAGTTGTTGAACGCTGCCGGAGGGTTTTGAAACATGTACTTCTCCTGCGACTTGCACCTGAATGGCCTTGAGTGTCAAGGTATCTGGAGGTAGAGAGGGTTTCACCTTCACAATGAATCTCTCAGCGGTGAAGAGGTAACAACCATTTGCAGCCACTTCAAAGGTGCCACTGCTAGGCAAGCAGACACTTGAGCGACCTTCAGGGGCTTGGAGGGTAATGTGGGAGGTGGATGATGAGCCGATGATCTGCAGCTCAGTGCCATGACTACTGACCACCTGCAGGAGTAACAGCCAAACATCACATGCAGGATGAGAAGACAGATAGATACAGGTATGACTGCATCACAGACACTGTCCAGCACCAAAATCTGAGCAACACGCATCACGCACTAGTGATTGTTGCAACATCATGTAGCACGAGAGCATGCGGCTGGTAGGACTATCCTGTTTGTTTACATGTAAGCAGTAAAAAGCACAGACACAGTCCTAGACACCCAAACTGCACCTGCAACTGATATCCTGACTGCTTGAGCTGTGGCGCCTCAACATCAGTGGCATCTACAGTCACGTCCACGCCACTGTTGTTTTCCCAGCACCAACCAGGTTTGCTGGCAACCAGCTTGTAGCGTCCAGGACTGACACGCGGTAACTGGAAACCAACAATGGAACCTACAGCGCCAGACAGTATGTTACGCTGTGTTCTCATTCATACTGTGTATGGCAGGCAGCAGACATGTGCTGCACGTGCAACTTAAACAACATAGCAGCATGCAGCATTACACTTCCTCGGCATACCTTCCTGCCCTGACACTGAATCTGATGGCACCTGCTTGAAGCAAACAACACTCAGTAGGTTTTCTGCCAGTGGTTCATATACCTGTTGCATGTCTGTCCGCCACTGCCACCTCTGCTAATCTTGCAGCATACACCACCTTCCCTGCAGAATCCTTAAGTGACAGCTGCACATCACTTGGACAGGGCCCATCCAAACACAGCACAGTGCCTGTTATCGTTAGCTGTGCTTGACTGAAGGTGAGGTGGAGCACTGGCTGCCCATTAACCTCGAGGTCTGTGTAGGAGGGGCTAAACACAAGCCCCTTAGACTTCTCTTCACTGCTGACATAAGGAGCAACTCGGTACCTGTAGAACCGGGTTAGGAAACTTGTTTCAAAGGCGCAACGCTTTTATGCTTGAGATGTTTGCCATTATCATATGAATGCCTCATGTGACACAGTGACGGAGTCATGCGCTGCAGTCAACTGTGCAAAACTGCAGTTTCAAGCTGATCTTAAACAGCACCCTTGGATGTTGGTGTATAAGGCAGCTCATAAACAGCAGATGCAGGTCAACAAGCACATGCTATGCCGCTGACTGTAACAGCTGACTCTAAGATCTAGCCAGATGGTAAGGTGAGACATAGACATTGTTATGTTTTGAGACCCAACATCATTGTAACGCCTCACCTGCCAGCTGGCACCATGAAGCAGAATGACCCATGAGCGCCTGTTGTTGCATGTTGAGCAACTGCTGCATCTTCCCCATCAGTGCTGGTCAGACTCACACGCCGGTTGCTGACCTTGAAGCGGTCATCACCACTGGACAACTGACCACAGACTGCCAGAGATGTTACAAGCATATCTGGTAACACCTGCAGCAGACAATGTGGACAGGCTGTCTCAGTAGAGGCCTTGTAGAAAAGCAAACCTGAAAGCATCAATCTCGTGACACATCTTAGAGGATGATGTATCTACAAGAGCACTGCACAGCTATACGGACAAAGCACAACTTCTGCACCTGCTTACAAGGGCACGCACCTGTGCTGTGGGTGTGATATGTACTGCCTGTAACGAGCTGAAGGTGTAGTGCTTGCTGGAGGCTGTGAGGTGGACACGACCCTCATGCATCTGCTGTATCACGTACCTGCAGAGGCATAGAAACATCCACTGAGCATATATACAGTTGTGCGCACAATCTGCCAATAGAGACCACCACACAATGCTGTCCTGTAGACAATCTGCACACCACAGCAGGCCTCAGAGGAAGATAAAGCTGACAACATACACCCTGCACTTGCTCGATTCAAGGATAATTGGTTTCAGCCGGTTGTGCATCCATTCACACCTGCCATTGAGATCTGTGGTGGCCTTCTCCTGTCCTGCAATCCTTATTGACACTCCAGCTACCCCAGTACCGTCAGGAGCTACCACCCGGCCAGTCACGCTGAAGCCGGTAACAAGAAACTGCTCAGCTACCTCAGCATTCCCATGGCCTACTACTGCTACCAAGCTGGCTGGCTGGACCTCAAAGGTACTGCTGGGGTCAGGGTGCTGGGCTTGCAGAGTGTACTGCCCACAGGGCACCCCAGGAAAGCTGTACCTCCCATTAGCATCAGTGAGAACAGAGCATAGAGCTGTAGTGCTTAGGGCTGTCTCAATGTCCGCTGCTGATACAGAGCCTGGTGGGTGGCTTCTGCTGCAACCGATTGCTACCAGCTCAGTTGATAAGAGGGTGACTTGTATCCCAGCTACTGGTCCACTCTTGGAAGTCACAGTGCCAGATAGGTGATACCCAGCCACCTTCAAAGGCGTCGAGATCTGTGTGGAATCTATACCCAACCTGTGTGTAGTTTTCGCCGGCTGAACGTCCCATTCTGGATGTGATGCAGTCAGCACATAGCTGCCTGGTAGCAGGGGTCCTAAGCTGAAGCTGCTGTCACGCACGACTGCTTTACCTGCTGTTGCAGCTGTTCCATCAACCTCTGCAGACCTGGCTGTTATTGTTATACCGTCGTACTTTGCTGAAGCCGCTTTGCAGGATGCAGAGGTAGGTCCCGGCTCAACATGACCATTGAGCTGAAGGCCTGTCAGTTCAAAGTTGACATCATCTCCGTTGTTGCACTGTTGCTGATCACACAATATCTGAACCTCTGAGGGAGTAAACAACCATCCCGGGTGAGCTTGCACCTATAGCAAAACTGTTGTGATGTTGCTTGCT